>JAZAYU010000705.1:18378-65890 GCA_038501625.1 Corbicula japonica | reverse complement strand
TACGTTATTCTCATATTAAACATGTCTGGTATTAATCATAAATATTTGCGACTGACGCTTGAAGAATCAGTATGTTATTTAAATATTTAAGAGGCCGCAATATTGTGCCTTTAATCCTCGCAGTGAAATGTGGTTGAGTGTAATCCTGTACATAAATAACAACTTTCGCAAAAACTATTCATACGAATTCTTGAACATACAATGAAACAAATTTTTTCATTCAAACATTCGAATCTATTTATCTTTTCTGCGATTCCATTACAAAAGTTTCATTTTCAAGTAGACCTCAAGTGTGCATTTTTAACATGTATTTAATTTAACAATAAATATTTGTAATCCCTGTGAATGTGAAGTGGATTAACGCAATAATTGATCCCTGTGAAGTGTTTGTTAAGTGGATTGAGGTAATACTTAATCCATGTACAGTGTAATTAAGTATATCACAAGTATGTGTGAGTGTCCTTAAGTGTGTCTGTCAACCGGGCCCAAAACATCACGTTTGTCATTAATCCTTATTCTTGAATGAAAGGGGTTTCTTATTAGCACCAGAAAACATCTGTGTGCAGAAAACAGCCAAATTATTTAAATCGAAAATGCATCGTTGTTTGCTTATTTGGAATTACTATTGAAAGGACCTGTGCATGAATATATTAAAGGTATGTATATTATTTTATTTCAAATATTTCTGATTTATATATTTATCATTTGCATCTACTCCAAATGATTAATTCTTTAAAACAATTTAAGATAATGATTGTTAAAATGTATGCGCTTGAAATTGCGGATATTACAGAGAATTAAGCTTTTTTTATCTTGTAGAAAGAAAAATGGAATGTCAAACATGCGATAAGTGTTTTGCTAATGAATGTAACCGGGGAAGGCATTTTTCTTCCGTGCATGGCAATATCAATTCTCAATCGCCACAAATCATCCCGCTGTAAAAAAAGCAAAGCCAGGAACCACAAAATCATCGTCAGCAGAAACATCTGCAGTATGAACAACAACAACAAAATCATCATCAACAACCACAACTACACATTGATCATCATCAGCAGCTGCATAATATGTCAGAAGCAACGAACGCCGAGAACAACAACAGCTACATTAGCATCAACAACAACACCATCAGCAACAACAACAACTAGATAATCAACAACAACAATTGTCACTCCTACGTTCACATCTCATTTATTTCTCAAACATTATTTGCGTGAGAGTTTTTTTGAATTTTTCGATAATCTTTTTATGTATAGAACATGAATAAATTTCCATTTTACCATTTTTGAAAGTAATGTACTTGGTGATAATGACTTCATAGAAATCATCTCTTCGTTTCAAAAATAAAAATACAATTGGTGAATGCGTTGACTTTCCGTTTATTTCAGTAGGGCACATTAATTTTTTAAGCTTATTTCACCAATCTGGTGCACAAATTAATACTCGTAAATATAATTGTAATGAACGGTGATATTCAAATGTGACAAAATAACAGTGCGTTTTTAAATAAACGTAAACATAAAAAATACTTGATATTCTATCTCGTATTCCATTTCTACATTTTAACTTATCAAAGTATCAGTATAATGAACCAATAATTTAACATTAATATTCATAATTTTTCATAAGAACAATAGCTTCAAGACACAATGTTGTCATTAAGGAATTAGTTTGTGACTGACACCTAACATATTCGTTTTTTGTACTTTGTCACAATCAAATACATCCAGTGTTAAAGAAAGAATATTCAATGAAAATTATTTGTCATTTAAACAGATTAGCTTACTTTTTCTTTCAACACATACTTCGCATAAGTGTGCTTTTAATCCTTGTTGAAGCAAGAAGGGGATTATACTCCTTTGTATTCATTAGATTTTGTTGATTTTCTTAATAATACCTAAATGAAGATGGGACTTTATGAAACCAATACAATATTTGTCTAAAAAGAATTTTCAGAAATGTTTATACTGCAATGTATTCATATTTATTGCGTCCGATGCGCTCTTTGTTTCCGTTTCATGTATTTCTCTCGCAAATAGAGGCAATGTCATTTTTATCTTAGTAAAAATTCTTCCAGAATTAATAATTGTCTTCTGGTTAAAATGTTTCAATAAAAAAAAAATTATAAATGAAAATCAAATGTATAAACTATTTCAAATGAAACAGAAAAACGTTTTGAAAAAAAAATACAAACAAATAAAATTAAATTATAAATAAAATAAATAAATAGTTGTTATTTAGGTAACATATATAATTTGTTACAATTGCTTCAGATGTTACTTCTAACTTAATTGTAAATTGAGTGTTCATCTTTTCATTTAGATCCTACTTGTTAAGGATTTACACCAAATCAAATACCACATTAATGGACAGGATAATTAAAGCAGCAAATGCCAGACGTTTAAACAGATTACGATAGAAAAACAAACAACAACACAATTGTTAGAAAAACAAATCATATTCATTTCATTCTAACATATTTCACTGTAGAAAAGAAAACATAAATAATTTCTTGTTTATAAATCACCAAAGTATCATATTTCAACTTGTCCAAAATTAAAATGCTCTTTTCACAACAGGGTGGTTTTGATATAAGAACTTTAGAGATTTGATTTCAGGACTTCTAACTAATTTTGATAACAAATACAAACTTTATTACTGACACTTTAAGAATAGAATATTTGTTAATTATTTGCATATGTTAAGCAGATACTAATTGTGTTTTTATACTCCTAATAAAAGATTGAAATTTGTCAAGAACACCCCAATGAAAAATATTTTATCATTCATACATTCAGATTAGCTAGTCTTTTATTTCATATTAACTTTCACATCTTCAAGCAGTTGTCAAGTGTGCTTTTAATCCTAATCATCGAAATAAATGGGATTTGTATTGTTGATTATCAAATCGTACTCCACTTCTCACCTATTAGACAATGTTTATTGTAAACTCCAGAAAAGTCTTTTCACAAATTTTAGGCAACATAAAAGAACTTCATCAAACTATTCCTTAAAAATCGTCACAATAGCAAGTACCTGTAAACGGTTACCAGTATAATATAATTCCGATCACTGCATCAGGATTATTTTCGAATTGCTCAATCGATAGGGTGTACAGCATTTTGTGGATAGGCACTGTCTCCGTACGGGGTTACTTTCCAGCGTGGGCATAAAATGAGTGATCTGTCGTTTTGATTGTTCTTTTCAAGAAGGAAATCCGAATATGTCTCATAGTAAATTAAAATGTATCTAAAAACAACGGCTTGCGTACGTTTTAACATTAGTTTCTATTAAGTTAGAAAAAAAAATTCGACAGCATTTCAAATTTAAAATTATTTAGACCCTATTTCACTGTTGTTTGTTTTTAACAACTCTCTTCTTGTATGCTCATTTATATTCAGTTTTATGAGAGCTTTAAAAGTTTAACTCTTATAAAGTGTTTAGAGTTTCCTATGTAATTAATATTTTAATTTCTTTTAACTGATATAATTGTTATTTTGGTATTAAAGTCTTATTTTATAATTTCTTTTTTTTCAAATTATATTTTCTGAATTGATATTTTAAAATTTCACATTTTTATACATCATTCATCTTATTATTTTCTCGTTTATTATTATCAAAACTATAATATTACTTTTGGATCTTGTGGTTGTTGTTATTTTCTAGCACGTTAATGAAATGAAAAGTTTGAAATATACAATCGTTGTTTTCAATATCGTGTAAAGGAATAGTGTCACTTACAGAACCTGTGCACCCTAGAACCTGGTTTAATCCCCCCAGTGGCAATTAGTTTTGCCACTGACCGCTCCAAGGCGGTAACCCCTCTGGTTCTCACTTTCGTTATTTGTTTGTGGCGTCCATATTGAAACTGATTTTTGTAATACCATGCTCTCTTTTCTTCTCTACTTTTTGGCTGTGTGGGGAGGCTGTGTATGCTGGATGTGGCCATTCCGGATATGCATATTTCATTATTTTACACTTTTGAAAGTGTGTTTCCTCTTACATCAGATTTAAAAGATTCACAATTTAAAACAAAACATGTGATTAAATGTATGCTGTCACTGTAAGAACAATTAAGAAACAACAATTTGTCATTATTGTACTTTTCATACAAAAGCATTCAGACAACTCAACAATAAAAAGGATAACATGGTGTATTACTCATTTTTGCATAGATTACAATTTAATTTCAAATTTCAGTAAGTAAACCACTTACTCACTTCAATTTCTTTTATTCAACCATTATTATGTCATGATCATTCAGTTTTGATAGTTAACTCTTTCCGCAAAATAGTAAATTTCTTTTTGGGTTGTTAGCGATTTTTGTGAACGACTATCCAAACCTGATGTTTTCGTTTAATGGAAACTAAAACATGTTGTTCATGTGGTAATAAATTCGAAAATGAGTACTATTGTTTTGTATAATTTAAAAGCGTGCTTATTCATGTCTGTCTTAAAACAAAGTCTCGATAAAGTGTTATGAGAAGCAGTGTGTTTTTGTTAATTCTTTTCGCTCATATTCTTTAAGCTGATTTAAATTTTAATGCATTCCGTTTCGAGGTAGCATCCTGTTGAGTTCTCTTTTTGTGTTAAAGTTTTGTATTGTCCTTTGATAATATTGTAAACGAATACCCTCTTTCAAGCCCTTTCTCCTTGGATGTATGCTTTGTTTTTTGATTGCGGCTATGTGACATGACTTTTTCACGTTTTAATAAAGCGTTCGACATTGAGTTATGTCAAAATATTCTAGTTTTCAAATTTTAACTATCTTCTATTACAAAACATTAAGAAAATAATATCATTATAGTGAATTTTCATTTGTAAAGGAATTACATGCATCGAATATCATACCAACAGTATATAATTTGCTAATAAAAGTTGTTTTGTGAAATTTTATTTGTTGTTGTTGTTTTTATGTCAATTTCATTGTTTTATTATATAAAGTTAGTGATTAATAAAGCGGTTTGTGAAATTGTATTTGTTGTTTGTTTGTTGTTATTGTTTATCTGTCAATTTTATTCTTGTCATACACAAATGGTTTTCAATAGTGTGTTCTCGTCATTACTGTGGAGGATCAGTTTTAAATTTGATCGAAATCAAAATATCATTTTTATATTTAAAATTCGAAATAAAAAAAATGATTAAGTTCATGTTGTTGCATATGAATATGTTTTATTAAACCGAGCTTTCGATATGTTCATATTTTTATTTTGTCCGAATTTCATGTCCATGAAATCTTCTTTAACCTTTCGGATTTGTTTCTATTCATTACATAATTTCCGATCTGTATCAAATTTACGTAAAAATGTTAATAGTTTAAATATATTCGACATAAAAAATGTTTGCACAACTTGATGTTATCAACTATTTTTGATTATTTTCTGTTCAGCTATAGACGTAGTTAAAAAAATTCAATTCAGTATTTTAAATGTAAACTAAAAAAGATTCTCCTTCGAAGTGAGATGTTTTCACCCAACATATTTTTCTTCATTTTATTATCATATCCTGATTTCCATATCTTAAAATGTTAAATGTTTTATAATTATTAAAATGTTTACTTTGTATTTGATATTGTTGTGTTTGTTTTATTTACATTTCCTTCATACTTTCGGTTAATTATTTTATTTACTCTATTTTTAAATCACATTAGTGAGTTCAAACTATAATTATTCAGTCTCATTGTATATGTTATTTACATCATTTGTCATTCAATACAACTTATGTTTCATTTAATGTCCTTTTTATTGACATTTACTTCTTGCCTTTTTATTATAAGTTTTTAATCATTTTGTTTTTGTCAATTTAGTATATTTGTTCTATAAGTTTTATTAATGCTAATGCAATTAATAAATGTATGATTAAGTAAATAATTTTCCTTTATCCATTTCTTATAAAAACATTTGTATCGGATAAGATCTAAAAACGTGTACCAAAGACATGTAACAAAATAAAAGAAAGTACACGTTTTTAGATCTTATCCGATACAAATGTTTTTATAAGAAATGGATAAAGGAAAATTATTTACTTAATCATACATTTATTAATTGCATTAGCATTAATAAAACTTATAGAACAAATATACTAAATTGACAAAAACAAAAATGATTAAAAACTTATAATAAAAAGGCAAGAAGTAAATGTCAATAAAAAGGACATTAAATGAAACATAAGTTGTATTGAATGACAAATGATGTAAATAACATATACAATGAGACTGAATAATTATAGTTTGAACTCACTAATGTGATTTAAAAATAGAGTAAATAAAATAATTAACCGAAAGTATGAAGGAAATGTAAATAAAACAAACACAACAATATCAAATACAAAGTAAACATTTTAATAATTATAAAACATTTAACATTTTAAGATATGGAAATCAGGATATGATAATAAAATGAAGAAAAATATGTTGGGTGAAAACATCTCACTTCGAAGGAGAATCTTTTTTAGTTTACATTTAAAATACTGAATTGAATTTTTTTAACTACGTCTATAGCTGAACAGAAAATAATCAAAAATAGTTGATAACATCAAGTTGCGCAAACATTTTTTATGTCGAATATATTTAAACTATTAACATTTTTACGTAAATTTGATACAGATCGGAAATTATGTAATGAATAGAAACAAATCCGAAAGGTTAAAGAAGATTTCATGGACATGAAATTCGGACAAAATAAAAATATGAACATATCGAAAGCTCGGTTTAATAAAACATATTCATATGCAACAACATGAACTTAATCATTTTTTTTATTTCGAATTTTTAATATAAAAATGATATTTTGATTTCGATCAAATTTAAAACTGATCCTCCACAGTAATGACGAGAACACACTATTGAAAACCATTTGTGTATGACAAGAATAAAATTGACAGATAAACAATAACAACAAACAAACAACAAATACAATTTCACAAACCGCTTTATTAATCACTAACTTTATATAATAAAACAATGAAATTGACATAAAAACAACAACAACAAATAAAATTTCACAAAACAACTTTTATTAGCAAATTATATACTGTTGGTATGATATTCGATGCATGTAATTCCTTTACAAATGAAAATTAACTATAATGATATTATTTTCTTAATGTTTTGTAATAGAAGATAGTTAAAATTTGAAAACTAGAATATTTTGACATAACTCAATGTCGAACGCTTTATTAAAACGTGAAAAAGTCATGTCACATAGCCGCAATCAAAAAACAAAGCATACATCCAAGGAGAAAGGGCTTGAAAGAGGGTATTCGTTTACAATATTATCAAAGGACAATACAAAACTTTAACACAAAAAGAGAACTCAACAGGATGCTACCTCGAAACGGAATGCATTAAAATTTAAATCAGCTTAAAGAATATGAGCGAAAAGAATTAACAAAAACACGCTGCTTCTCATAACACTTTATCGAGACTTTGTTTTAAGACAGACATGAATAAGCACGCTTTTAAATTATACAAAACAATAGTACTCATTTTCGAATTTATTACCACATGAACAACATGTTTTAGTTTCCATTAAACGAAAACATCAGGTTTGGATAGTCGTTCACAAAAATCGCTAACAACCCAAAAAGAAATTTACTATTTTGCGGAAAGAGTTAACTATCAAAACTGAATGATCATGACATAATAATGGTTGAATACAAGAAATTGAAGTGAGTAAGTGGTTTACTTACTGAAATTTGAAATTAAATTGTAATCTATGCAAAAATGAGTAATACACCATGTTATCCTTTTTATTGTTGAGTTGTCTGAATGCTTTTGTATGAAAAGTACAATAATGACAAATTGTTGTTTCTTAATTGTTCTTACAGTGACAGCATACATTTAATCACATGTTTTGTTTTAAATTGTGAATCTTTTAAATCTGATGTAAGAGGAAACACACTTTCAAAAGTGTAAAATAATGAAATATGCATATCCGGAATGGCCACATCCAGCACACACAGCCTCCCCACACAGCCAAAAAGTAGAGAAGAAAAGAGAGCATGGTATTACAAAAATCAGTTTCAATATGGACGCCACAAACAAATAACGAAAGTGAGAACCAGAGGGGTTACCGCCTTGGAGCGGTCAGTGGCAAAACTAATTGCCACTGGGGGGATTAAACCAGGTTCTAGGGTGCACAGGTTCTGTAAGTGACACTATTCCTTTACACGATATTGAAAACAACGATTGTATATTTCAAACTTTTCATTTCATTTAACGTGCTAGAAAATAACAACAACCACAAGATCCAAAAGTAATATTATAGTTTTGATAATAATAAACGAGAAAATAATAACGATGGATGTATAAAAAATGTGAAATTATAAAATATCAATTCAGAAAATATAATTTGAAAAAAGAAATTATAAAATAAGACTTTAATACCAAAATAACAATTATATCAGTTAAAAGAAATTAAAATATTAATTACATAGGAAACTCTAAACACTTTATAAGAGTTAAACTTTTAAAGCTCTCATAAAACTGAATGTAAATGAGCATACAAGAAGAGAGTTGTTAAAAACAAACAACAGTGAAATAGGGTCTAAATAATTTTAAATTTGAAATGCTGTCGAATTTTTTTTTCTAACTTAATAGAAACTAATGTAAAAACGTACGCAAGCCGTTGTTTTTAGATACATTTTAATTTACTATGAGACATATTCGGATTTCCTTCTTGAAAAGAACAATCAAAACGACAGATCACTCATTTTATGCCCACGCTGGAAAGTAACCCCGTACGGAGACAGTGCCTATCCACAAAATGGTGTGCGCTCTATCCATTGAGCAATTCGAAAATAATCCTGATGCAGTGATCGGAATTATGTTTTACTGGTAAGCGTTTACAGGTACTTGCTATTGTGACGATTTTTAAGGAATAGTTTGATGAAGTTTATGTTGCCTAAAATTTGTGAAAAGACTTTTCTGGAGTTTACAATAAACATTGTCTAATAGGTGAGAAGCGGAGTACAATTTTGATAATCAACAATACAAATCCCATTTATTTCGATGATTAGGATTAAAAGCACACTTGACACCTGCTTGAAGATGTGAAAGTTAATATGAAATAAAAGGCAAGCTAATCTGAATGTATGAATGATAAAATATTTTTCATTGGGGTGTTCTTGACAAATTTCAATCTTTTATTAGGAGTATAAAAACACAATTAGTATCTGCTTAACATATGCAAATAATTAACAAATATTCTATTCTTAAAGTGTCAGTAATAAAGTTTGTATTTGTTATCAAAATTAGTTAGAAGTCTGAAATCAAATCTCGAAAGTTCTTATATCAAAACCACCCTGTTGTGAAAAGAGCATTTTAATTTTGGACAAGTTGAAATATGATACTTTGGTGATTTATAAACAAGAAATTATTTATGTTTTCTTTTCTACAGTGAAATATGTTAGAATGAAATGAATATGATTTGTTTTTCTAACAATTGTGTTGTTGTTTGTTTTTCTATCGTAATCTGTTTAAACGTCTGGCATTTGCTGCTTTAATTATCCTGTCCATTAATGTGGTATTTGATTTGGTGTAAATCCTTAACAAGTAGGATCTAAATGAAAAGATGAACACTCAATTTACAATTAAGTAAGAAGTAACATCTGAAGCAATTGTAACAAATTATATATGTTACCTAAATAACAACTATTATTTTATTTTATTTTATTTTATAATTTTATTTGTTTGTACTTTTTTTTCAAAACTTTTTTTTCTGTTTCATTTGAAATAGTTTATACATTTGATTTTCATTTTTATTTTTTTTTTATTGAAACATTTTAACCAGAAGACAATTATTAATTCTGGAAGAATTTTTACTAAGATAAAATTGACATTGCCTCTATTTGCGAGAGAAATACATGAAACGGAAACAAAAAACGCATCGGACGCAATAAATATGAATACATTGCAGTATAAACATTTCTGAAAATTCTAGACAAATATTTTATTGGTTTTATAAAGTTTCATCTTCATTTAGGTATTATTAAGAAAATCAACAAAATCTAATGAATACAAAGGAGTATAATCCCCTTCTTGCTCCAACAAGGATTAAAAGCACACTTATGCGAAGTATGTGTTGAAAGAAAAAGTAAGCTAGTCTGTTTAAATGACAAATAATTTTCATTGAATATTCTTTCTTTAACACTGGATGTATTTGATTGTGACAAAGTACAAAAAACGAATATGTTAGGTGTCAGTCACAAACTAATTCCTTAATGACAACATTGTGTCTTGAAGCTATTGTTCTTATGAAAAATTATGAATATTAATGTTAAATTATTGGTTCATTATACTGATACTTTGATAAGTTAAAATGTAGAAATGGAATACGAGATAGAATATCAAGTATTTTTCATGTTTACGTTTATTTAAAAAAAAAACGCACTGTTATTTTGTCACATTTGAATATCACCGTTCATTACAATTATATTTACGAATATTAATTTGTGCACAAGATTGGTGAAATAAGCTTAAAAAAATTAATGTGCCCTACTGAAATTAACGGAAAGTCAACGCATTCACCAATTGTATTTTTATTTTTGAAACGAAGAGATGATTTCTATGAAGTCATTACAGATGAATCACAGGATATAAACAAAATGATTTATCACCTAGAACATAACTTTCAAAAATGGTAAAATGGAAATTTATTCATGTTCTATAAATCAAAAAAATTATCGAAAAATTTAAAAAAAACTCTCACGCAAATAATGTTTGAGAAATAAATGAGATGTGAAAGTAGGAGTGACAATTGTTGTTGTTGATTATCTAGTTGTTGTTGTTGCTGATGGTCTTGTTGTTGTTGCTAATGTAGCTGTTGTTGTTCTCGGCGTTCGTTGCTTCTGACATATTATGCAGCTGCTGCTGATGATCAATGTGTAGTTGTTGTTGTAGTTGTTCATACTGCAGATGTTTCTGCTGACGATGATTTTGTGGTTCCTGGCTTTGCTTTTTACAGCGGGATGATTTGTGGCGATTGAGAATTGATATTGCCATGCACGGAAGAAAAATGCCTTCCCCGGTTCCATTCATTAGCAAAACACCTATCGCATGTTTGACATACCATTTTTCTTTCTACAAGATAAAAAAAACTTAATTCTCTGTAATATCTGCAATTTCAAGCGCATACATTTTAACAATCTTTATCTTAAATTGTTTTAAAGAATTAATCATTTCTGTTTGGAGTAGATGCAAATGATAAATATATAAATCAGAAATATTTGAAATAAAATAATATACATACCTTTAATATATTCGTGCACAAGTCCTTCCAATAGTAATTCCAAATTAGCAAACACGATGCATTTTCGATTTAAATAATTTGGCTGTTTTCTGCACACAGATGTTTTCTGGTGCTAATAAGAAACCCCTTTCATTCAAGAATAAGGATTAATGACAAACGTGATTATTTGTTTTGGGCCCGGTTGACAGACACACTTAAGGACACTCACACATACTTGTGATATACTTAATTACACTGTACACGGATTAAGTATTACCTCAATCCACTTAACAAACACTTCACAGGGATCAATTATTGCGTTAACCCACATAACATTCACAGGGATTACAAATATTTATTGTTAAATTAAATACATGTTAAAAATGCACACTTGAGGTCTACTTGAAAATGAAACTTTTGTAATGTAATCGCAGAAAAGATAAACAGATTCGAATGTTTGAATGAAAAAATTTGTTTCATTGTATGTTCAAGAATTCTTATGAATAGTTTTTGCGAAAGTTATTTATTTACAGGATTACACTCAACCACATTTCACTGCGAGGATTAAGGCGCAATATTGCGGCCTCTTAAATATTTAAATAACATACTGATTCTTCAAGCGTCAGTCGCAAATATTTATGATTAATACCAGACATGTTTAATATGAGAATAACGTAGTCAAAAACGAATCTTATATTTTTAAGTAAAAAATATTATTATATAAATTCTAATTAATAAGTTTTGCATCTGAGTTGTGAATTAAAACTTGTGCATTTAAGAAAAAAAATGAATATAGTTTCGGAATGATTTTTAGGAATAGTTGATTATTTATTAAGAATAAGAAACAAGAATGCACTATTTGATGAAGAAAACGCATAAACTATTTTGTGATAGTAACATTTAGAATAAAATCGTTACATTTTTAAAAGGTGGTGTACACGCGTCCATTAATACTGCAATAAAACGTTAAGAAGAAACCAATTCATAAATTTAACGGTGAATAAACTCACTTCAATGAGAGTTTTACTACTCACTTCGATGAGTTTTTGTTGTAAATAAATGTGAATGTTGTTATTGTTATATCTGCTACAATAATAATAAAAAGATAAGCCGATCCAGATATTTGCGTCTGCTCTGGGTCTACATGCTGGTCATGAATCAGTTAATAAACACTCCTGTGCACAAAAGATTAAATGTGCCAGGCAAATTCCATCATACACCTCTTTTTGCTTTCGGCAACTTCCGAGCTTTCAGTTTGGTATGCCATGCTTTCTTACAGCATTCGTTCGAGAACTGAAGCCCGTTTTTCAATTATTTCATATAAATGATCATATTTAAAACGAGTCGTTTTCTGGTTTAAAACGTCGAGTTGCACCCCGTTTAAATGCTGTGATCTGTAGATCCGCGCCGTCTGCTCTGGGTCTACGCACAGTTCAGGATTCAGTTAATAAATTTCTGCAAAACACCACAATAGATGAACTGGATAAAATCGATAAACAGGGGAGTCCATTTCATAAATTAAAATGATAGAAGAGTGAATAAAGCTCACTTACATGAGTATTTTCAAAGCTTACTTCGATGCGTTTTTGTTGTAAATAAATGTGAATCCTTTTATCGCATTTATCTGCTAAAATAATCGCATTTATCAGCTAAAATATAATAATAATAATAATAATAATATTAATAATAATAATAATAATAATTCATTTTCAAATGAGTTTTATTTAATATAAAATTATTTTAAATGATTCCATTATACCTGTTTAATCTCCCTATTGTTAACCCGCGGTAAAGTCATAAAATATAAAGGGAAGTGTTAATCCCCTCTATTGTCGTCAGCTGGAAATGTTCTTTGTTATCCAGGGAAGTGTCTATTGTTAAAAATAGCCTCAGGGGGTGAGTTCGAACTCTCATTTTCCCTCTACTGGTAAATCAATTGAATGGACCTCATTTTACTATATTTTAAACAAAGTAATATTAGATAACAAAGTAAAGGAATTTAGATTCAAACAATCCATAGAATTGTTGCGACTAATGAAAATTTGTTCAGATGGAAACTTTCAAACTCTCCTTTGTGTAACTATTGCAGCCAATATGAAGACTACAATCACTTTTTTAAAGAGTGTATACGAATTAAAACCTTTTGGCAGATAGTTTCTTCCATTTTTAAAAAATGTGGATTTTCAGTCAGAATGAATTGCTTAGAGCGTATCGTTATTGCGTATAAAATATCGATGAAAGAATATCAACAAGTAAATATTCTGTTAAGTCAAATAGGTTCGTGTTTATATAGATCATACTATTTAAGTGAGAGGAGAACTGAACATTATAATGTTGAAAAACTGTTATATGGAGATTTATATATTTTATGTAAATACTACGAAAGAAAAAATGAAAAATGTATAGTGATATCAAAATTCTTGAAGCATCTACAATAAAGAATATGAGATCTGTTACGGTCATATACAACACATACTTGATGTTAGCTATCTATTAATATGTCACCTTACTCTGTTCTTACTTTGCTTAGCATTGTTTATACATAAATGTTGTTGCTGTTTTGATTGTAAAATATGAAAAATAAACGGATTATCGTATGATAGTCGAAAAAAAAAACATTTTAAAGTGAACCCACGAGGCAAGCACTAATTATTAAAACACTGACATTTTTTTCCATTTCTACCATACTTTATCAAACTACTGAAAGAACAGAACAGTTGCGAAGCAGTTTTGCTTATTGCTTTCTTTCATACAAATGTAATATTATACCAGTATACAATCTATAGGTTTGTATTTTTCGAGTTGGGTATGTAAACGATATCACGCGAGACCAAAGGTCGAGCGTGATGTGGCTTACATTCGCAACGATAATGAATACAAACCTCCAGACTGCATATTGTCAGTAATGTTACTTTTTAATATAAACCATTATTTCACTCCCAATTTAAGTTTTAGAACTGTAATATTTCCGCCTAACATCGACTTATGCCGTAACTAATTTGTGTTTTCCGAACGCCGATTCGTACGTTTCCGGTTGATACTATTTTTCGTAAAAGGAGTCTACTCTTTAGGTAATTCCCGCGATTATGAAGTCATTAATAACTAAATCAAATAATAAAAAATGCGGATATAAAATTGATGTAAAGTAAATAAAAAATTTCATAACAAATACTCAAAATAAGACTGTAGACGAACAACACTCAGCAATGAATACAGCTGATATGAAATTGACATGGTTTGATCAATCCTCTGTGGCGCAATGGTAACGATCAGGACTCTTCATTTTGACGGACCCGGTTCAATCCTCGGAAGAGGAACTAAATCAATAATGTAGAGTGAAATTTGATAAAAGCAATTAGGTCACAATAAAGCATAAATATATACGCCATATTTATATAGTATTTGAGAGTAATCTGGAGAAGTAACCATAAGCTTACAAATTTATCCATAACCTAATCAAGATTTTTATCAGTCTAAGTATTACGTCTGAAAGGTCTGCCAACACTCCCGTCTTTTGCGGGTTTTTCCCGAATTTAAGTTAGATTTCCGAACACTCGGAAACACTATACAATCTTACACTCGGAAACACTATACAATCTTCCGAATTCTGGATTTTCCCGTGCAATTTTAGCTTATAGCCGAATTTCCTTTTGTTTTCTTTGTTTTTGTAAATTCAGTCAAGAATCTCCCCTGCAGGAGCGCCAAGCTTTCATCTCAAAACTGTACATCCGCTACATGCTTGAATTATCCCGCTACGCTTATGTCATACCGTTTATTTAATCAAAGCACTGAAAGCGTTGAAAGACTGTCGAGCCGGAGAATTACATTACCTACAAAGCAGAATCTCATCTCTGGCTAACATAGTTTAATATGTGCACACGCTAGAAACTGCACTTCAACTGAAATACTTGCTCACGACACAGGCTATTTCCAAAGTAATTTTCTCATTTGAGCTTAGAACTCGTTTACTGTGAATGTGAACTTAACAGCACTGAACAGTTTTGTTGCTATTGAAACTGCAGGGAAAATGTGATTTAAGAGGAATACGAGAAAAATTTTGATGCATAGCATCAAGTCGGCGCAAGAAATATTTTTGCAATTAGATGAAACATAAGACGATTTCACAAGCGAACTACAGCCAATGTCGATTGCACTTGAATGCACGGTCTCCATAGTCAAGATAACATGTACAACTTACAAAATGTTTTTTTGTTAGTTTGGATTTGAGTATTTAGTATCGAGATGAAACATTCAAGGATACAACACAATACAATACAATAAGATTAATTTTGAGTCGGCAAGACAAGACCAATAGAACAACATAAGCTCTCAGTAGCTTTTTAACCGACTATAATAACAAATGTAAACAGGGTAAAACAAGTGTAAAGAGGCTGTAATAAAAGCATAGTTAAATATTAAACGATGTGTCATAGTATAAAACAGCACATTTTAAGTTGAATTCTGACAGTTAAAGGCTAATGTACCGTAAATAGTTAAGATTTTACATTCATTACATAAATAGGATTTCTAGGATAAATTGTGACATGTCTTAATAGTTAAAATGGTACATTTATCACAGAAGTTCTTGTCAGAGTGCTCTCCCGACTGAGCTATCCGGACCGCTTACACATCCTCTCCCCAGATAGTGACTAGATTCGTACCGCGACATTCTACTAAGATTTATTAAAAATTTTATCAACATGAGGAGGTTTGCTTCACTCGTGCCGGTGTTTGAATATCAGTTCTACCCAGGTCCAAACATCCGACTTAAGGTATCACTACTCAATATAAGTCACCCCTGTCAAGGGGGTTAGACATTCCGCCTGACAACAAAAGGTGACAGAGTGCAGAGAGTATCTGCCACCCAGTCACGTTTAGAAAGAATAAATAGTAGTAGTCCATTAAGAGAATTTCATGACTAAGCTAAAGTTTAATACTTGTTAAATTTCAACTTGCATCTTAGTATTACTATTATTGTTATTTTAAATATATCATAATTATAATTTTATTTCACACGCTAGACCTAGAGCCTGAGAGCACTTTTTTTTAGCAAATTCCAGACATCTAGAGCAAAACGGTCATAAATATACAAGCCTAGTTTTATAAATTGTAATGTCGGTTGCACAAATATTAAATCATATTTTATAAGTGACAATAGTAGGCATGGTGAACAACTACCATTGTAAAGGAATATGACAAGAATCAGAAAAGGAAGAAGAAACACCATTACACGATTTCGAAATTAATCCGTGATGATGTTTTCAAGTATGGATAGTGACGCTAAATTTCAAATGGGTATATTGCGCAAAATTACATTGCCATCAAAACATTCATGAAAGAATTTTGATTCTTTGTTTGCTAAGAAGTTAATAAATGATACATCTTGTAACGAAAATTGTGTGTTAACGAGGAGTGTTGTGTATATTAAGCTCTCTTTGCACATTTTTGGACAAAGACAAACGCTGTGATCAGATTTTTTTATTGGGGAAAACTGATACGGTAACATTAAGAGAACTTTTAAGTGTAATATATAACGTTTTAGTATATTCAATAACTGCCTTCTGAAAGTGTATTGATTTACTACAGTCGAATTTCTACTGAAACAGGTACATACGCGGTGCAACAGTCAACATCTCTCTACATCATTCCGTTGTTTTCAAAAATCGTCATGTGACAATTATCATCACATGACCTAATAATCTATTCAATGAGAGCTTGTATTAATAAACACACATTTATAAAATAGCAATTGTCTTCCAGTTTCGATGATTCAACGAACTCAATTAAGAGAGATAAGAGATTGCTAAACCGTTTAATTGTCTAAAACAAAACAGCATATTGGTGAAAAGAGTAGTCTCAATCATTCAGAAGCTCAGATTTCGCAAAGGCGATCAGTACGTCTGAAGACATTGTTCGTTAAAAAATCAGACACTCCAAAACGAGGTTTGTAATTGTCGGTCATCCTGATGACCGACATATTATAATAGACCAAACTTGAGCTCTTTAGCCTGAACACCGGTTAACAGTGACTCACGTTCCAGACGGAACGGATAATGTAGACTATACCACCTGTTTCTAAGACGCATGCAAAAGGATAGTGTATAGGCTGATGTTTGATTGCTTGATATATAGAGAAGACGTCTAACAGAAAAGACAATAATGTAGATAATCGTGTTTCTTTTAAACTTAATTTATAATTTGATTCAGGACGTGTAGAAATAATGCATATTTTTAAGTATCGTCAAACTGGATGAATATGTACTAACACATGAATTCCTCCTAGGTCATAGCGGTTCCATATAAATTTCCACAGCCGATGCGTATTTGTACACTTGGCAGGCAAGCGACGCTTATTTACATAGTCAGTATAAATTACCAACGGTCATACAGTGTAGTTCTAGTTTGGTCCGCAAATCAGGTCAAATCTGGTCAGTGACCGTTAGGAGACGGTAAGAAATTTATTCGTATGTTGATGCATTTATTAATTTCACTTGAACTTTGTGCTGATCACATTGATTGTTTTTGTTATTGTTAAGACGATTTTCTCTGAAACTTTTACAACGAAAAATTATTTGTTTTTAATTTATCCTACGACCAAATTATTGGCATTATGTCACTGTTTTAAAGGTGTTTCACAAGTATTCCTTCTAAGCCGGAATATTACTTCAAAGGGTGATGGACTTAAAGTTATTCTAAACGATCGCCATTTACATAAAATGTTATTGCTTGTGTTGTCTACTTTACTGGACTTGTAAAAATAATGTTATTGTTTTAGCATTGACTTAAGACCGAACAAGATCAGTGACATAGTGTGTGCACGTGGGGTCAGACATTAGGGTTAGGTGTTTCGCGGGGAATGTTTTACACGTTTAAGCTTAACTTTGATTTCATTCATGGGTACGTTCATATAACTCTCAGTAATAGACGATCTAATAACAAAACTATGTAAGCTTCGTTTGAACAGGTGAAAAAGAAAAAAAAATATTTAAAGTATAAAGGTGATTGAGCTTCAATAATTCAAACAGGAACCTGAGATAAAACTATTTATTTTTGCAAGTTTGAGTTTCAGACAAATATTTGCCAATGGCAAAACGATAACTGACTTATTTGCGTGTATATATCGACGACACCGGTAACCCATATCAGGGAAGCCTACAGAATTTCCATATTTTATCAATCATGTAAAGGGTATAACCTGGAAGAATTCCATGTTACTAATAAGAAATTACCAGCAAAGTCGGGATACGTTATGGCTGAGTCGGGACTGGCCAGTTCGCGCCACTCCCCGGTTAATCAAAGTCGACCTGCATATACATTCTTGAGAAGACAGACAATGCTACCGAGCTTTTTAAAAGATTAGTTTATAAATTGCCGACAGCCAAGATTAGGTTCATGCTATAGTCCACAGATCAGGTCCAAGATAATGAATTCCATGAAACACAATTATTCCAAGTTTTCTTAAGTTTAAACTGATATTGTTATTCACTAAAGCTGTCTATCCAAAAAGTTCAAATGGTTAATAATACGTTTTGTGTTTATCTGCATCATTTCTCCAAATATTATCCAAGTGAATAGTAAAACTGCGACGTTTTCAACAGACTAGCAGATATAAAAATTGTGAATCAGTACACTTTTTGGCTTTGCTTGGAATGCATTATTTCATTTAAGGATTGAATCGATATTTGATGGTTTTCATTTGGGTATGGAAAACAGTTGGGTTGTTTAAAGTGTGTGAAGCCCAAACCTAAATGAAACACATTAAATATTGATTCATTCCTTATATTTACACTCATAAATACTCTCATTAATACAGAAATTATGCGAAGAATTCGTGATGTTATGGCTTTTTCAAAAGGATGTTAGAACAGCAACGTTTACGACACAGAGAATGACGCACGCTTTTTCATAGCTACTCGTGCCAAAACCTGTGTGCTTGGCGACGTCACACGTCAAAACATTGTGCAACGTCCCATAAATTATGAATGGCTCTACTGTAGCCACGCCTTTTGAAATAATACGTCACACTGTTTACCAACAGAAATTATGACCCGTTTGATGAATAAGACTTTATCGTAGAGGACGAAGATGAAGTGTTAATATTTTATGTTGGAGATAAATTCGAACCATCAGTCAAGATATAAGATAATATTTAAACGAAAAAGGCACGTGTAAAATGCATTCTTTGTTGCCAGCTTGTAAAACAAACACTTGGCTGGCACTTGACCAGCACTACCTCGTGAACTGTATTATTTGTTTTGCTGAATGAAGTGGATTGTCACTTCGAATTTTCATTTAAATGTTGCATTACACGAAAATAACGCAGTTTTCCTTCGTGGTCCATATAGTCATTTTTAATATATGAGAACTTTATCTCTTGATCCGACGTCCTCTTGTTTGCAGCGATTACATGTCAGGAAAAAATTAAAGCAATTTCATCCCTATATCTTGTTTGTTCGAGCCTATATCTTGTTTGATAGAGGTGGACTAGTGCCGGAACAGAGTATGTATATTTGTGGCACAGTTTTTGCGATTACGCGTTTAAAGTATGATCTGTTCGGTTAGAGATCAGTAATTTTCTTACAAGTAAGTTAATCTCCTGTGTGTTTTTGATTAGATGGAATGCAGATCTTCGCATCAACATATTGTTATCTAGGAATTAAGATGATATTGGGCATTTTAGCTCTATGGGAATTAGAAATACTTAGGTTTAACCAACATAAAGTCCCATATTAAAGCCATTTGAAAGGAACATAACTCTTACACTAACGAAAAAGGAGTTATCATTTTTATTGTCACGGATGGCATTGTTCATGCAGATAATGTATTAAAACAATTAAGATAATAGAATAAGAACTTTCAAACTTATAGGCAAAATTATGTTTCATATTAAAGTCTTTTTAAAGGGGCATAACTAAAAAATATTGAAACAGGGGTTGTCGATCTTATCAGAGATGGCTTTGTTTATGCAAATGAAGATATATTTCAAGTATTATGTTAATAGGACAAGGACTTTCAATGTTTTAGGCAACATTAAGTCATAAAGGGGCATAACAAACTAATAATATCACAAGAGTGATCATTTTTGTTGTCTGAGATGGCTTTATTCATGCAGATGATATATTCTAATTATTAAGGTAATAGGTCAAATACTTACAAACTTATGGGCAATATTAAGTTTCACATTTAAGTTGAGGGGCTACAGGACAAAGAAGCCGCCAACGCCGCCGCCGAAGACGCCGCCGCCTCCGAACAAGAGGATCTGTACGTGTCTATCTGCTATTGCAGGTGACATAATAATAAGCCCTGCCATACAGTGCATTTAACACCATTAAAATCGAAACAAAAATGTGTGACGAGAGCGAGCATATATATTACATGGCGGTAATTCTAAATAAATACCAACATTCTTACGAAATTTTTCTAAAGAAGTTTAAACTTCAGATGCGTCTTTTTGTTAAAATGCCATGCTAATGACCGACTAGCTTTTTGGAAAGCTAAAACTAGTTAGGACATAAGTATGGAGCGCCGTTGTTGTCTTGTGAAAACTGTTTTAAGACTGTCGCCCTGCCAGCTGGAAATCGAAAAGATATATCCGACGGCGACACGCATTTTTTAGCTGTATTATTGCGCCCACATGCGTGTTCAAGTTAGATGGTTTCTGCGGTTACCACGAGATCTGATTAAAAGTTAATACAGACGTTGAAAGCACAATAGCAACCTTAGAAATATTTTAGATTAAAATCATTTCAATAAGAAGATCATATTTTATCTGTTAATTTGGACCTTTTTGGATTACGTCTGAAGTGATAAACTTTGTCCTACATCCTTTTTTGAATTTCTTAAGATAACTTCAAAATTCTTTGGCATACCCTAATGGCGACCTTAGAAACATTTTACAGTGAAATCACTAGATTGAATTTTAAAAAGTCTATAAATTTCCCAATTACAAAAAGACAAAAGCGTTAACACAATTTAGAACAGTAAAGAAAAATAAAGCTTGAAAATCCCTAAAATTCTATTTGCAATCAAACACAAAAACGAAGGATCGCAAAACAAAAACAGTTCAAATGCCCACATGATCATAATGATACTTACAATATCCAAGATTCTTTAAAAGAACTTTTGATTATAAAGAGAGAAATCAACATTTTATGTCATCCATTTTCGCAACCATGAAATTTAAGGCTACAACACACTTTTAGAAATACCTCTTACTGTAAGCATGTGTTAGACAAGATGATCTTAGATATTGTTGTTAGTACCTAATTACTTAGAAAGGCATTGAAATTGATGTTTAATGTTGCTTTGTTTTTGTGACTGGCTGCAGAATTTAGGGATGGTTTTTAGGTCAAACTATTTTTCTTTACTGTTCTAGCTTTTCTTAACGTATAAATAATAAACATATATAATAAGATTTATTTATGCAAAGTTTGACGGAACTGCATTTTTTCTATTAGAGAGATTTTGATATTCTTCCCTTTTTATCAATCACCGTACAGTGACAACTGTCATACCATAAAACGTGACAGTCTAAAACCATTATCACGAAGAGGCAGCAACGGCGTACCATATATTTGCATTCATTTATGTAAAATGGGGTAGGAAAGTACTTAAACGTCTTTGTTTTATAAACCATATACCTGATTTTGTAGCTCGATATCATATTACCTAAATTTCACTTTACCCAGTGTGGGAAGCATTGTTAACAAATTTCATTAGAAATCGCGATTGATTTTGGATTTGTTCACCATACAAAAGATCTACCTGTCGGTCAGACTTTTTATATAGCGATGTCTCTAGACGTTCGTCAGAGCAGTGGGACACTGATCAATGACAGAACGTCTAGATGATCTAGATTATGAAAAGAGATATTTATGTGTTTCTCGCTGACCTGAATACAGTTTGTGCGATATTGTCACGTCACTGATCACGAGAATGATTTGTTTATAATCGGATGTTTAATATATTTTCATTTTTGTGTGGACAACATTAAATTGTTTTCTTGTTTTATTTTTCGCATTGTATTCCAATTGTTCGTCATCGTTCGCAATAAAATTTACTTTCTTAATATGCACTTCTTTCTGATGCTCCGCACAACTATGGAACTTGTTGGGCGTAACTTAACTAGTCATGCATATCCAGTTGTTTTGTTAGTGATTTCACTCTACATGTGTTCGATGGAGTTTTTGTCATGGACGCACCAAAATTACACGGACACGTACTAAAGATCACTCACCATTTGTGGAATGGTGTGCTTGAATAATCTTGAAACGTCTGCAGTTCATTTCGGCCTGCTCTAGTCTAAAAACCAAGTTAACACGTGTATCCTCTCAAAATTAGCCTCGGGCTACTTCCCCCCCCCCCCCCCCCCCCCCCCCGTAAAGAAAGTGTCACTTATGTTCACACAAATTATTGTCTAAATGACGAATTATCGATCTTTTGCGCATGAAAATTTTACCGCATTTTGCAGATTATTCTGTTTTTTCGGAATGAGAAATCACACTTTTCTAACAAATAATCAGGGCTAAAAATAAGTAAAATAGTGAAACTTTTGAATTTTCTGATCGAATATATTTATTTTTTGTTGTTTTTGTTGTTGCCGTTGTCGAGGATAGTAATTAACTTTAGAAAATTACATTTATGAATTTGAAGATGGCTTCAATAGAAAAACACAGTAAAATATTTGAAGATTTGTTTATCTGTTTATTTTTAGTCGTTCCTGAGTTTTCATTTTGGAATGAAACTCTAGTTGGAAGAAAAATATGAAAGTCATTAGTTTTCGCTACCATGCTTTACAAGTTGCAGATGACTTCTAACTTTAAATTGTAATTGTTATTTGTTCTAGCTATTATTAGTTTAGAAACACATTTCTTTTGTCCAAATCACCAGTCACAGTTTGTGGAGCACATTTATTTCACTAAATATTTAGTTCAAGTCTAAATACTTACTGTAGCAGCATAATAAGGATCCACAGACCCCTTGCTTTACAAAAACCTTTTAACTTCGACATGTACATCAAACATTAGAAACAGATATATCTAAAAGAACTGAATGAAATATATAAAAGATGAACATTTATATTAAGTACAAATATTAATATCAGCTGTTTTTATTGCATATGAACATGAATTTCTCATCGTAGATAGTTCCTAAACTTGACACAATAGTTAAAATAACTTGTTGGTTTTGTGTCGCGAAACGCAAGTCGCGAAAAAATCTCCCTCGTTGGGATTTGAAAAAAGAAAGCAGTTATGGCAACATTTTCAAGAACAAGAATCGAAGTAAAACTCATGCAATATGAAAATTATTGTTCATTTCATTTTTTAAATCTTATGAAATCATATCGAAAGAGATCAACGCAGAAGACTTGGATGTTTGTATTTGGTGCTTGCAATGATATTGCCTGTTCTTCGTCATAAACTTTTGGAAGAGAGCAAAAGTCGTATATGTTTGCGTAGTTATTTATAGAACCAGGTTTATATCAGGGTGGAGTTAACAGAATAAAAAGAGGTTATATTGTCAATCCAACATTTAAGTACTTTTGCTTATACCAGATTGGACACAAGTTTTGTTCATACTTAATCATTGGTAAACCACTTCGTAAAATATCCGGGATCAATTTCCATTAATTAACAAAACGCACATATACCAATTATTTCAGCTCACAGGTGTTTTGTTTTTATTTTTAGGCATTACCATGAAAACTTTAAGTTGTATACTTTGTCTTCGATATTGAAGAGTTGTAACTTACACTTGCTTTCGCTTTCATTTTGTAAAGATCCGTTTTGCTTTTTGACAAATTATGCTCATTTCAAAGTCTGCGGTCACAACTGAAGAGCAAAGATCTATACGCCAGAGTAAAGTTACTGATATTTGCATTACGATGTCTCGTGCGCCTGTCTTTCGTGTTATCGTATAAGCTTTAGGGAAATGCGAATTTTGCTTTATTTCTCCAATGAATATAAAGATTATCGTGCCATGTCCTCTTCGAAATATTGTTTGTCAAGTTTTACATTACTATATTCATAATTTTCGAATATAAATACTTTAAATACCCAAAATCTTTTCTAAATCGGTAAGTTAGTTTGATACCCGCTATTAAAACCAGCTTTGCTTGTTAAAAATCCGATCTTCTTTTTAGACCACAGCTACCGTCCACTGGCCAATCAGTGGCCAGTATTACCGTTGTCTAAATCCCGTAGACAACTCTTTGGCGTTGTCTACGAAGGTTCGTGAAGCACGTGCATCTCGTGTACTATCTCATATTAACAAGCGGAAGGCCGATATCTTAGTGTCATACTGTGCTATGGATACATGTTTGTGATAATTGTAAGCGTACGAAGTGGGCGTTTAAGGCGTTGCTCCTTTCGTCATTGCTATGTCATAGACAACAAAGAAAAATATCAAAACCTCTGAAACGGCAAACGCAGTTCCATCAAACTTTGCGTAAATCAATGTTATTGGTGTATGATTATGTTTGTTAAGAAAAGTTAGAACAGTAAAGAAAAATAGCTAGACCTAAAATAATTAAAATTCTATTTGAAATAAATCATTAAAACGAAGCAACACAAAACAACAATTCCAATGCCCACATGCGTCAAATTCAATTATTCTGACACCAATATCTAAGGGGCCTTGAAAAGAACTCTCAAATATGAAGAGAGAAATCAACATTTCATGTCATACACACTTTAACAAATAACCCGTATACATTTGTTAGACAAGAGGCTCTTAGATATTGTTGTCAGTAACTCATTACTCATGAAGGCATTTAAATTGATTTTAAGTGTTGCTTTGTTTTTGTGTTGTTTTTTGCATATACAGTTTTAGGGATTTTTTGGTCTAACTATTTTTCTTTACTGTTCTAACTTCTCTTAACGTATGTAAAATAAACATTCTCAAATAACAATGCTTTGTGCTAAGTTTTATTGAACTGCATTTTGCCGTTTTTTGCCGTTGAGATTTTAATACTTTTCTTTTTTATCAAATATGGTGCAATGACAACTGCCATACAACCTTAAGCATACAAACTAAATAAACGTACACGGTGTATTTGGTTTCATTTTTAAAACATAGTAACACGATTGCAATATTTAAATTAACAAGTTTTAACAATGCAATTTAATAAAAAAATATATAATTAATTTACTTTGTCTATCACTATTTCAAAAGAAGTTAACGGTCAGAATTAAGTAGTTTACACCTTCAAAATTTAATAAAATTACAGACATTATTAGTACTGATGTTGTTGTTGTTGTTGATGATGATGATGATGATTATGATGATGATGAACTTATGAACTTATGAATTAATTCATTAAAACACACAAACATTTTATTTTTTAATGAATGACAAAAATATAAAACTTTAAAACTACTTAACTTTTTTAATGTGATTAAATTTCTGACTAAAATTATAACAAAACTACAAATTTACTTACTACATATATGTGGCTCCTTTTAGTAACGAATTGTGAATGACAGAAGTTTGTGTGACGGCTTGAAAAGTGTGGGGGATCGATGCTTTGTGCACGAGAATTTCGGGATTTTGCAGTCATGTGGTCTAAGTCGGATAGACATCTCGTGGAGTGGCTATAAAAAATAGACGCTCGCTGCGCTCGCATCTTTTTTTCATAGACCACTCCACTCATTGTCTATCCTTTACAAAGGGAAAGGTACAGCCTTCTCAATTTATACTGTATAATTAATTATACACGCTTTTCATGTGCAACTGTACTTAAAACTGTAGCGTAGTAAGTAATTAAATCCCAGGTGTATATCAAACGAACACTGATTAAAGTTTCTAAATAGTTTTACTTTCCCACTTCTAAAGTTACTAGATCGAATATTAAAGTTCTAAAGTTCTGCACAGTTTCTCTCATAAGTAAATAAACTAACAATAATTTCTAGCATGTATCTTGACTGACATAAGTTCCCCTTATAATAATTTAGTAATTTAGAGTTCCCCTTGCCAAAAGAGTTCTAAAGTGAATTGTCCAATCTGCCGTCCTTAGCCCGGCTTTTATTAGAATCTTCCCGAGACATCATTTTGACATGATGACAGGTTTTGTCATTTAGACAGGGATACATGCATGCATTCATGTTCACAGTAATAACAAAACGACATAAAAGTTATTAGCAAGTCACGATTATACATGAAATGACCTACAATCACACGTCACTTGACAGTTTGATAAATGAATGACACATGTACATTTATAGCCTTATAATTATGATGAACACTTTTAAACTTTTAAAAGAAACCTAATAAAATAAAATCCTAAAACCTTTTAAGAATATTAAGAAATAAACTGTTAAACTTTAGAGCACATAAATTAAATGTAATATGATGCGGCAAATTATAAATATAATTTCCCCATTACATTACAAATCCCTTCCTTTCTTTTCCAAAAACAAAAAAAAAAGATATTTTGTGTCAGGAAGGTGAGATCTAGACGATGATTAGATGTTATAATAATTAGTACTTTATCGATGACCCTAAATGCAATTAATTTTTGACACTTAGAGTACGTCCGTTACTCAGAGATTTTAACAATGAGAATTTTGATTATCTAGTAATGATATACCTTGCTGATTAAAAGTACCGGAAAATATAATTGCTAATTAATTTAATGGGTTGTGTATAAATGTATAGCAAAGTTAGTCAGCAGTATCATTCTCGGAATAGGAATTAGCCAGTAAGAAAAGTAAGAAAACAAGTAAGTGCAGTTTCGTTTATCATATTTTGCGTGTTAAACCTTCTTCCAATTTTAATTAATAAATTTTGTACTTAGAATTTGAATTTTAAGTTTCCGTACCCGTAACTTAGATACTGCTAACTGTGAGAATTATTAACAACATTTATTTTCAAACAAAATATATAAAACCTGAAAGGAAAATACATGATAAATTAAAACAGCATGGAATGTTAAACCCTAAAAACAGCACAAATGCACTTAATTATTCAACCATTACAACTTATTATAACAATTAATGAATGCACAGAAAACCCGTTTTAAGAACACAAAACAAATATTAATCACGGAGAGTCACTTAATAATATAACGGCAATATATGAAAGTCACAATTTCATAATTCCAGACAGTTACAATTATTCATTACAATCATTTGTTCTGGTTATAGATCTTGCCGTGATGCGCTCCGTGTCCCTGTGCTTCATTGGTTTAGGTTTTCTTTCTTGCAATACACAAATTTCTGAAATTAGATAGCAGATGTAAAGCATTTGCGTATAACAAAACAAAGTAATCATACAATAACAATTTGCATTCTTATATAAACGTATATTTTTATTTATTTTTTTGTTTTAGGAAAAATTGATTTTTCCGATTTCCTTCATGTGTAGTTCATGTAGGTACACTCCGGATCAATGGTATCTTCAGGTGAACCAAACGAGGCATCGCGGCCGTTGGAAGCGTGTCTTCTTTCATGCTGTCGGACTGCATCTCGCCGGGGGCAGGTGTGTCTTGAAACTAGCTGTGTTTGAAAACGTTTTCAGTTCGTCGTGTATATGTTTGCTTTGTTGTGAACTGACGGATGAATGAATGTCTGATTCATTGTTGTATCTAGGTTGTTACAACTTCGGGTGATGATTGTCGCTAATGGCTGAAGGTTATGATTCTGGTATTACACGTTGAATCTCTTCTTGATTTTACTGTCTCTTTGTTTGTAAGTGTTGTTATGAAATGTCATATTGATGGATTTCTTTGATGAACTCTTGACGAATCTGGTGAACTGCTATCAATATTAGATGAACTCTTGACGAATCTGGTGAACTGCTATCAATATTAAGACAGAAAAGGATGCAGTTTTTCTTATCAAAGACCTGAGGGAATTGCTTTTGTCGAAGATGTTGTTATCGAAAACTGGAGGTTGATTCTTGACGGGGATTTGATTGACTGGTTTTATGAAACGTCACCTATGTCAGATTGTTAGCTATTGTTGACTGTAACAAGGCAGGATACTTCCGGCGGATGAAGGAGCTGGAGGGGTTTCAAACGTCATCTGCATTGTGATTGGTTGAAGCGTGTTCGCTGATCGATAATGTTGTCTCGTTTTCATGAAGGTCACTCATCCGTACGAACAGGGTCCCTGTTAGCGCACTTTCATTGTTTGTTTACTCGTTAACCGTGGCTGATTTAGTGTTTTTAGAATAACTAAAGTGAATTTTGATTTAAAATACCACCACGGCAAGAAGGTCAAGGATACTAGAACAATAAAGCATAGAATCAGACCGGACAGCCATTGTTTTAATAAAAATGATTGAACTCAGGTAAGTAGTTTACCTATACTTTAAACTGAAAACATTTTTAATTTCCTTGAGATGATGTCAGTTTAAGAAATAGTAATTTAAAAACAAAATATTAATATTTAAAACAAAAAATATTAAGAAAACGGTTTGCAATGTATATTGTTATGTATGAAATATAATTACGTTGACTGGGCAGAGAAAACAATGCATTAAATGTTGGATTTATAAAATTTTCAGCTGTATAACTCAATAATATTTTTGTTTTGAAACAAAACAAGGATAGCATTTTCATGTACTTCTATAGCACCGAGAAAAGCCAAACAACAAGTGAGCATAATAAGCTTTATGGTTATACGTCTTTGAAAATAGACAATAAAAGCCATATTGTAATTACTGAAAATTACTTTGCGAATCACAATGCGTGATTATGCAACACTCTAAATATATATTTACACATTTAAAAACCTACAACAATGCTTAAACGTAAAACTGGCTACGTCATATGATTCTACTCGTAATCATAGCAATTTTCGCCATATGATTCTACTCGAAGTCATATAAATAAGCAAACAAAGTAATGTACAATTAACATTATCAACCGAAGCTATTTACAATGGAATGGAGCTCACCCCTATTCCATGTGAAGTCATTTTAAGGTTTGTCAACAACAACGTATAGCGTGTCTCTTAACTCTATGAACTATGCAAATTAGAACAGTGTCATCATTTTTTTAAAATTTATTTTCTAGTCAGTTTTTATATATTTTTTTTTTCATTTTTTTTTCTTTAACTAAAAGAACTTTTGTAGTAATCCTTGCATTAGGTTGGCATTGTTTTGCATTAGATTTGGAATGGTTTTCAGTAATTCGGAGTTACTGCGTTCCATATGACTTAACAGTAATTGTAAACACTGTTTCTTGTCATTTGCAAGATTATCAGTTAACTTATCGGGGATTGATTTATCCTCTTCTGAAAGCAGAGAAGTTGTACTATTCATGGGACATGAATCTTTTGAATCAATCTTTGTTGGGATTACTGAGTCTGTGATAACACCTATTTCTAAACTATCTTGATTAACAGTTTCAGGTGTGTCTGGCAAGGAGTCAACCTCCATACCGTCAGTATCTAGAGAGTCTGCTACCAGCGACTCGTCAGAGCTTTCCTGCAAATTTTCACCCAGGTAAGCAGAATGATCAGATTTTGCATCCGTTACAGAACTATCAGTGCTAGAATCTTCAACAAATGAATTCATTTCCTGTGATGTTTCATAGTCTGAATTTTCATTTGAAGAATTTTCTGTCTGTGAACCTTCGGAACCATGTACGTTATTGTGTTCCTGATTTTGTTCCCTCAAATGTTTACGTAATTGAGCTAATGGAATGTAGTCTTCTGATGAGGAGTCTTCGCGTACTTGTCTTATTCTATTTGTACTTTGCGGTAATATGCCCGTATTCTGATTGTTTGGTGTTTCAGCATCAGAAGCATCTGACTCATCATAGCTACTAGAACTGTCATCAGGCGCAACGACATAGTTTGCCTTTCGTTTAGGGTAACCTGTAACCGGTCTACGTTCTGGCCATTCAGTGATATTAGCCAGCCTAATTTGATCGGCATGTACTTGAACAACAGAATTGTCTAGCTGATTCTTGATCAAGTAAGTAACAGGGCCCTTTTGTTCCATTATTCTGTAATGGGATTTCCAGCGGTTTTCAAGTTTATTTTTCCTTTGAAAATTTTTGTAATAGACAGGGTCATTAATTTCGAATTTGATATCCTTAGCTTTTTTGTCAAATTGCTGTTTGTGCTTTCTTTTTGAATGTTTTAAATGTCTGTAAGCCAAAAGAAATGATTTATGCTGTTCTTGTAAAGCAATTTTATGGTACTCTTCGCCATGATATTTAGCCCTAGGGCGAAGTAGATTGTCAATTGGTAGAATAGGATCTCTGTTATATACCAAATAAAAGGGGGAGAATTTTGAACTTGAAGAGACATTGTGTCTGATTCCTGCTAATGACATATTGAGATGAATGTCCCATTCTCTAGTGTTACCCTGAACTCGTTTTGCTAAAATGTCATGTAACACCCTATGCATTCTTTCTTGTTTAGCATTACTTTCTGGATGGTAAGCTGTGCATGAAACATTATCAATGTTTAATTCTTTCAGAACCTCTTTGAATGCTGAACTAGTGAACTCAGTCCCTCGGTCATGAATGATTTGCAACGGACAGCCATATCTAGGATAAATCTCGTTCAAAAGTAAGTCTATTATAGTATTTGTACTTTTATCAGGGGCAGCAAATGCCTCTGGGTAACCACTGAACATATCTATAAAACAGATTATGTACCTATTATTACTAAGTGTTTGTTCATAAGGCCCGCATACGTCTATTGAAACTATTGCAAATGGAAAAGGCGCAATATTTGTTTCCCTTAGTGGAGCCTTAACCCTTGTAAGATTTCTAGTTTGACAGTCGACACATGTCGAGACATATGCTTGAAAATCTTTGAACATATTTGGCCAAAAGTACTTAGTTTTTGCTGTGGCAAACATACGCTGAGTGCCCGGATGTCCATTGTTATCATGATATTGTTTGATGACCAATCCCTTTAAATGAGCGGGGACATAAAGTCTCATGATAGGTTCTTCATCAGGATTTGATAAGTAATACAATACTTGGTCGACTTCTAAGTATTTCCTGAACTCAGCCTTACTAGGATTCCCATGCTTAAGTTGATTTTTGATTTGGACAATTGTAGTATCTTTCTGTTGCTCAAATTGTAAATTTAATCCCTCACTTTCAGCCACAGGCTCCACAAAAGAATCCTGTTTTTCATACTCTTTATTAGCTGATTGTTTAGGATCAATGTCATTAGAATTTATAGCCTCAATCTTTTTGATAGATTCAATTGTCTTAACAGACTTTGCGTTTGTTCCAGAAATTTTGTAAGTATTATCATGTATTTCCGGTTCAATGTCAAAATCAGACTCTGATTGTATCGTTTCAGACTCGGGCGGCCTGGAGAAGAAGTCAGCGATTACATTTGTTTTCCCTGGAAGATGCTCAATCTTACAGTTGTAACCACTAATAGACAATGCCCATAACTGAATTTTCTTATTTTGCATTGGAGAATCTAATAAATGTTGCAGAGGCTTGTGGTCAGTCATGATTTTAAATTCTGCATTATGCAAATAATGATCAAGTTTTTGTAGAGCATAGTGTATACTGAATGCCTCTTTCTCAATTGTGCTCCACCTGCGTTGAGTGTCACTGAGTTTATGTGATAAGAAATAAATTGGTCTTTCATTATTATCATCTGCCTCAGGCAAATCAGTTTTCTGTGTTAAGCAAGCGCCAACATGGGTATCTGAAGCATCTACATACAATATGTAAGGCTTGTTTATATCAGGGTAAGCTAAAGAGGGTATTGCAGTTAATTGTTCTTTGATCTTATCAAAACTATCTTGACATTCTTGAGTCCAATTAAAATGTACTTTTTTTCTAGTTAAATTAATCAATGGTTCTGCTATTTGTGAAAATGAGGGTATGAAGCGTCTATAAAAACTTGCTGCACCTATGACTCTACGAACGTCTCTTACATTTTTAGGAATAGGGAGTGACCTAATTGCCTTGACCTTGTTAGGGTTGGGTCTGATGCCATCTTTGTCAATTATAAAACCTAGGTACTCAGTCTCAGACTGTAAGAATTGGCACTTCTTTAACTTAAGCTTTAAATTGTGTTCCCGTAGCCTTTGGAAAACGATATCTATATGGCGCTTATGTTCTTCGAGCGTGGAACTTCTGATTAAGATATCATCTAAATATGCGACAGCAAAATCTAATCCCTCTAAGACTTGTGCCATAAGTTCCTGGAAGACCCCCGGGGCCGCCAAAAGACCAAATGCCATCACATTGAATTCGTGTAATCCTCTAAAAGTGGCAAAAGCGGTCTTTTCTTTGTCTGATTCTTCAATTGGCACCTGCCAGTATGAACTTCGTAAGTCTAGTGATGTCATCAATAACTGGCAAGGGATATGAACATGGTTTAGTGACCTTATTTAATTTTCTAAAATCTACACAAAACCTCTTGCTATTATCATTTTTCTTGTGAACCAGAACCACCGGACTAGCATACGCGCTGCGCGAGGGTCTAATTACATTAGCCTCTAACATTTCGTCAATTGCGTCACTCATAATTTTTCTGTCATTTAGTGGTACTCTGTAAGGACGTTGTTTTATTGGTTCGTGATCGACTGTAGGTATTTTCATTTTAACCGTATTAGTTTGAGTGAGCTCTGAGTCATTATTTGCAAAAATATCCTGATTTTGTAAGACCAAGCCTTTGACATAATCATAGTGCTCCGGGGGTGTTTTTATTTCGCTTAGATCAATTTTTGATTTTTCGTTTAATGTCTTATCTGATAAATCATTGGTTGTACTTGAGACAGATGCTATGTTTTCTTCGCTAATTTGTTCAATTGTTGCTATGGGGCACCCTTGTCGTAAACGCATTGTCCTATTTGTACTATTTACAATCATGACAGGAAATTGTCTATGTCCCCTTAATTTGAATACTGAATTTGTCACTACTAAGCCCGGTTCGGTACTTAAATAGCCATTTTCGACACTCTTCAATTCGTATATTTTTGATTTTTCAAATTTGCTATTTTTATTTAATTTTCCATTTACAATATGTACACTTTGGGGTTTTATAACTGTGCTTTTCTGAAGCCTAACAACTGAATTTATGTGAATATCCTCTTCTAAGGAGACATACGTATCATGAACCCTGAGGCATCCGAGGTCAAAATATAATCTTACCCCGTTATCTATAAGCCAATCTCTTCCTAAAATTGCCCTTCGATTCATGTTTGATACTACATAAAATTTATGCTTCAGTAAAACACCGCCAATTTTGAAAGGAATTTCTACAAACCCTTCTACATTCAATGCATTTCCCCCAACCGACTGCAAGGATATATTGTGATTTCTTTTTAATTGGTATTTCTTTTTAAATAAATTAAAAGTGCGGCGGTTTATTAATGAAACTTCCGCTCCAGAATCTACAAGTGTTCTAATTTTATATTTTCCTACTCTTATACTACATGAATTTGGATTACCTGCTAACGCTATATTATATGTTGACAAACCGTTTTTCCTACCATCGACTTCTTTATGACAGGAATTAATTAGTTTAAAGGTTGAGTTTTGTTTGATCTATTTCGCGGTGCGCTTCGGCATTCTCGCCATAAGTGTCCTAATTTACCGCAATTCCAGCAGTCCATTTTACTTTTCCAATTATTTGAAGTAGATTGTGTATTTCCTTGAGATTTTTGCCAGTTCATTGTTTGATTTGTTTCGGCCGAAACTGCTTGAATACTTTTCAAACGTGTTCTGCAATTTTTAATGTTGTGTCCTATCTTCTGACAAAATTGACATTTTTGAGGCCTAACATGATCGACGTCCATAGGCTCGGGGGCAGAATTACTTTGTGAATCACTTGACGTGCCAAATCTTAATTTGAATCTTGCTCGCAAATTCTGTTCGTTTTTGGCTGAATTGATAGCGGCTTCTAGCGTATTTGGGTTATCACGCATTACCTTCATTTTTAACGAATTTTCAGCTAACCCATCAATAAAAATGCCTATAACTTGATTTTCTATAATATCTAGATTTGCTTGCTGATTTTGGTCTGGTCTCGGTGTTACATAAGCATCATCTATTAAGGATAATAATCGTTCTGCATACGAAGCTATATTTTCTCCAGGTTTTTGTTTGACATTTCTTAATAAATAGGCCGCATGTTGCGCATCTTGAACTTCTGCGAAACTAGTTGTTAATGCATTTTTTAACGCTACCCATGTACAACCTGCGTTGTCATTAATGAACCTTAATGTAAAATCTGATACGGATCCTACTGCGGTCTGATAACAAACCATTTTCTTTCTTTCATCATCTAAGCCTGTTAAAACTGCATATTTTTCAATTGATTTTATCCAAGATTTAAATTCTTTAGCATTTCCATCAAATTGAGGTACAACTTGCCCTACGCCTTGAGTTCCTACTGTGGTGGAAACATTTCTTAATTGAGTTGCCAGATCTTCAAAAACTCGTTCAATATTATTAGCTTCAGCCATTATGTAAAAAATTAAATGTAACGAGCAAAAAGAACAATAACCAGTTTGCTAACCTTGCTTTTCGGCGTGACGTATGGTGGTTTCTTCTGCGCTGTGTCGTATAGTAGATGTCCTCCTCGTTATGCCGCGACGACCACTAGAAGTAAGATCCTGGCACTGGGCGCCAAAATCGCTCTTGTAGCGTAGTAAGTAATTAAATCCCAGGTGTATATCAAACGAACACTGATTAAAGTTTCTAAATAGTTTTACTTTCCCACTTCTAAAGTTACTAGATCGAATATTAAAGTTCTAAAGTTCTGCACAGTTTCTCTCATAAGTAAATAAACTAACAATAATTTCTAGCATGTATCTTGACTGACATAAGTTCCCCTTATAATAATTTAGTAATTTAGAGTTCCCCTTGCCAAAAGAGTTCTAAAGTGAATTGTCCAATCTGCCGTCCTTAGCCCGGCTTTTATTAGAATCTTCCCGAGACATCATTTTGACATGATGACAGGTTTTGTCATTTAGACAGGGATACATGCATGCATTCATGTTCACAGTAATAACAAAACGACATAAAAGTTATTAGCAAGTCACGATTATACATGAAATGACCTACAATCACACGTCACTTGACAGTTTGATAAATGAATGACACATGTACATTTATAGCCTTATAATTATGATGAACACTTTTAAACTTTTAAAAGAAACCTAATAAAATAAAATCCTAAAACCTTTTAAGAATATTAAGAAATAAACTGTTAAACTTTAGAGCACATAAATTAAATGTAATATGATGCGGCAAATTATAAATATAATTTCCCCATTACATTACAAAACAGTCCTTCTAGCTGTCAGACCAGGGGATGTTATTATGGGGTCCATCTAATTGCTAAACAACATGCGTGTATAAACGTAATAAACTTATATTTTCACTACCAATGTTTACAAATTATTAACTAACCATAACGCAATTTTCTTTTGTGTTTAAATACCCTAGCACGTGCTTAAAAAGGTCGTCATGTCTGATTATTAAATAAGTTATTTATTGTCCTGTTCATTATACTATTACGGATTTAGATTTACGGGCCTCAATTTTAACACTTCAGTAAATACAATAACAGCTGTTTCACAGTTATTGACATTGACCGTCAATTAAAACAAGAAATATCTTTAAACAAGAAATATCTTTAAAAAAGATAAACGGCGTTGATGGAAAGGATTTTTATATATAAGAAAGAAAGAAATAAAGACCGTGCAAAAATTTCGTCTGGTGATAATACGTCGATTAAAGAAGACTGTCTAACATTAACTGTACATTCAGTTTCAATAAAATACCTCTTGTAGAGTTAGCACTAATGATGAATAAATGTCATTAAAATACAATAAATGAAAATAATAACAACTTGTTACAAGAGCGAAATCTACCAACTTTTACGTAAATTAACTTTAAAAGAAAGTGTCCCTCCCGAGTATTGAACCCGGGGCCTCCGCTTGAGAGGCGAGTGTGATAACCACTACACCAAGGCGTTTTGAATATCTGGACTTGAAATTAACAATCAGTATCAAAGGAACTAGAAAGGAACCAGTAAGAACCAGAAATATCTGCACTTCTCTGTCGTTTTACACTGTGTATTGTACTCGAGTATTTACCTGACACCTATGAATATTCCATATAAAATCGTATTTAAGCCATCAATTGACTTAATTGGTTATTTATACCGTAAATATCTTTTTCTCCAATACAATAAACGCTTTTTAAAACGAAAATGCCCGAACATAAAGCGCCAGGTAAATACTTACACACAATGTAAAAATCGTTACGGTAATCATTAACAAGACCCACTAATAACCAATCAAAATAATCTATTTGATTTTCCCGCTGCATAATAAATTTTATTTACAATATTTCATTGGTCGAAAAACTAGGTCAAAAGTGAGCTTAGACAGCTAACGCCGAAAAAGATAAACGGCGTTGATGGAAAGATTTTTATATATAAGAAAGAAAGAAATAAAGTGCGGCGAAGCAGACGCAGTTTAGTATTTGTATTTTACTTGTTACATCTGATGACGAACCATCTTCTTAGTATGGCCCAGGACTTAAGCGACCGAGGCATGGACACCCCATAAATTCATTGAATCTGTCTGTCCAAAAAATGTTGAAGCTGTTGAAACAATTTCGTCTGGTGATAATACGTCGATTAAAGAAGCAATGTCTAACATTAGCTCTTCATCTACATTTATTCAGTTTCATTAAAATACCTCTTGTAAAGTTAATACTCATGATGAATAAATGTCATTGAAATATAATCAATGAAAATTATAACAACTTGTTACAAGAGCGAAATCTACCAACTTTTACGTAAATTAACTTAAAAAGTGTCCCTCCCTGGTATTGAACCCGGGGCCTCAGCTGGAGAGGCGAATGTAATAACCACTACACCTAGGCGATGTGAATATACCAATTTGAAATTAACAATCAGTATCAAAGGAAATAGAAAGGAACCAGTATGAACAAGAAATATCTGCACTTCTCTGTCGTTTTACACCGTGTATTGTACTAAAGTGTTTACATGATATCCATGAATATTCCATATAAAATCGTATTTAAGCCATCAATTGACATAACTGGTTATTTATACCGTAAATATGTTTTTCTCCGATACAATTATCGCTTTTAAAAACGAAAATGCCCGAACATGTAAGTGCCAAGTAAATACTTACGCACAATAATCAAAGCGCTGAAAGCGTTGAAATACTGGCGCGCTGGTTGAATCGAACATGCCCTGCACAGATATCATTACTGTAAACATATGAAACTATGTGTGATTTTTTCGTTAAACTTTGTGACAGTTACTATCATCAACATTAGCAAATAATTCTGTATATTCAGGGATTTCAATAGATGCAGGTACTTGTATTTTGATGCAAGGAAATTAGGTTTTCCACTTTTTTTTTCACCTGAATCTTAGGCGGGGGTCTTTTTGATGCAGAAGCGTATGATTAGTGGTTAAATTTTGCAAGAATAACGATGATCAGGCTCCGCCACAACTGAGTATTGTCAACAATGAAATGCACAAGGCTCACGTACCTTAAGAGACTGAAACAGTTACAATCTTAATTTTTACGTATGCATTAACAAAAATATTCGCCAACTTACTGACGGTCTCCCCAGGATTTTTGGAAGGGTTGTCGCTGGATATTTCGTGGATATAAGCTCGCGAAACTTTATTTTTTAACTTGTAACAGAGTCAAAATTGTTGACCTGTGGACTAGACTGACTTACTGTCTCTTTCAGTTACTTGTGCTTTCCTTCTCTTTGGGTTCTTATACTCTAATTATGTCCCTTTGTTAATCTCTTTGGCGGAAAAATCATTGCGCCATGTTTGAAGGAGAAATGCTGAATTCGCTGACAGCATTTCATTAATTTTAAGCTTGTCAGATCATTCAATTAGAATATTTAGCTTTAAGATATTCATAGAGTTAATCAGGTAATTGGATGCAATGGCTGAGATTTGTTATTTACTTGTATTTAGTAAGAATCGGCAAGTTGAACTGTTTGTTCAATTGGATCCAATATGGCTGACATATTTCCTACACTTTTCTGTGCATGTTTTTAAGTGAATACTAGCATAAACTAATCCCATGTTGTTATTCACAGTTTACAGTCACGGGAGTGTCGTATGAAGATAGTGGTACCTGGCCAGACCAGTTTATGACCAGTTTGTTGTTGTTGTTTGTAAGGGCTGAAGATCAAATTGATCTGTAAGTATGATTGATGCTTGTAATTGTAAATAACATTATTTTGTATTGTTCACACCTTTTTCTGTGAATATTAAGATGCCAAAAACTTTGCATCATTTCAATAAGGTATCGGACCACTATACCTTTTATTGTATTAACTCTGTAAGAAGATATAGAAGATCAACAACACCAGATTTTCTTATGATGTTTTAATCTACTTTTATATGTGATCATATTATAATGATTTATTACAGCTATTTACTATTGTATGAATTGACATATTTGTTATTGTTAACTATGTATTTTCAGTGCCTTTCTTAACAAGCCTACAGTAACAGATGAAGGACGACTTGTTAAGACTTGTAGCACATCATCTTGTAAAGTTTGTGACCAAATAAACGTCAATAAGAGTTCGAACTGTAGTTGAGTTTGAAATATAACCCACAAGGTTTACAATGGAGCCCCCAGTGAGGATCGAACTCACGACCCAAGGTTTACAATGGAGCCCCCAGTGATACTGAGTTGGTCATAAAAGAGTTAGCAGTTGGACTGTTCTGGTTGACGTGTATACGCCAGGATTAATTCGTAAGAAGTCACATGGTATGCAGTCGTAGACTGAAGAATTTGTTGGACGTCGCATGCAGTTATTGAGGGTGAAATTTTCATTCGTCACATTAGGAAGCCAGATCGCTTTGTAAGGACAGCAACCACGGATGGTCGCATTTGGAACAGCGGGGAGGATTTGATAGACATTTTCAACAAGTGTGAATGTGTTCTTTGACCTATAAACATTGACATTGTGAACAGTGCCAAAAGACTTGTTGTGGTGTAGTGGTCCAAAAAATTGGTAAAGGTGGTGAGTGAAAACAATTTTTGTAATTAATAATGTAAGCAATCTAAGTCACTTTAATGAAAAGTAAAATTTAAGTTTCATGACGCTCAAGTCAGAATATATTTTTTTGGTAAATTTGTACCAAGATAATTTTTGACATTGCATTGAAGTGGCTTTGATCGCAGAATATATGTACACTACATTCAACTTTTGGCGGCGACATTGTATCAGGTGTGAAAGAATTTCATTCACAAGCACAGCACAATTAACCCTGGTGAAGGTTGCATGAAATCCTTTCATCTCTCTATTTCTTTACCATTAATGAAAATAACCATTGATTAACAGTCTTTAGCAGTATATTGGATCCAGCTTTGTATTTGATTTAAAATTCTTGCAAGGTTGTCAATTTATAACGTTTCAGCCATTGTAATCATTTATCTGCATATAACTTGAGCAATTAAAATTTAAATTTTAAAATTACCTATAAATCAGTAATAGGTTGAAACATATTGACTGAAAAGAAAACCACAGTGGCATATTTATCTTTTTCTCTTCTTCTATTGACAAGTGACATTGATTAAAGGACATTGACCTTGACCTTGAATAGTGTCTATATTTTGTTTTAGGGTTACACCAATTCTTTTGTTTGCATGTAATATTTTGTTTCCTAAATTAATAAGAAACATTTCAGGTGACCAGACAGTGATTGGGGATAGAATATATTTATATTAGATTTTTTTAGATAATTGTATAGATTTTCAGCTGTATACCAAGATCTTCAATTTACAGTTGCAGCTAATTATTGTGTCCAGAATAACAATAAAGCTGATCAGGTAAATAAATCAAATAATTGACATAATTACTTGGGAATTACTGATCTGGAGCTGGCGGTTGCATTACATAAGTTGGAGTACCGTGGTACAGGAACTCATTTGACTTGGTAATAGTTTATGTGTAGACCCAACTGTAGACCCTTTAAGGTGGTTCATGTATACTAAAAAGTAAGGCAATTTATTATAACTTACAAGTAACTTATATGTAGACCCAAGTTAAGATCACTTAAGGTGATTCATATTTAGACTCAGTGTAGACCACTTAAGGTGATTCAACTGGCGTAGACCACTTCAGGTGATTCATCTTGGACATCAACTGTAATGTGATTTATATGAACCCCATGATTTAAGTGGTTCATTGAGTAACCAATTTAAATTAATTTACATTTGGGAAAATATAATTTGCATAAAAGTGATAGGTTGGTACATTAATTTTTTTTCAGGTGTTCAATTTCTTATACAATTTGTTGATACAGAAGCAAAAGTAAATTAATTTTAGTGTTTTAAGTCATTGGTTGGTAATAATCAAAAAGTGATTTAAAGTTTTCCATGCATATGAAACACTAGAGTGAAATGAAGTTGAAGCTTCATACATATGAAGCATAATGTGCCGCTGTGGAAGTGTTGAAATGTGAATTTATTAAATGACAGTGACATTATGAAAATTGAATTTTCTTGAACATTGTGCAAGTGATTGGGACAATTAGTGAATTTAATTGATAGATCTGTGAATGTGATAGTGACGTTTGAAAAATTGTGTTAACAATTTGTGATAACATAAAATGGCGATATAAATTAAATAAATTGCGATAGTGACGTTTACTCTTAAGCTGAAAGTGACTTCAAAGCTATATAAATGAATCAGAATTAAGGTGATTCTGATGTGAGTTTCAGAAAAGTGAACTCCTGTGAACTGAATAGTGAACTGAAATATTTTGAAGTGATTGTTAGTTAAGAGAAAGATACTTCATACTGACAACAAGGATGGCATATAGTAAAGACAAGGTAACTGAGGCGGATCTGAAATTATTGGCTGCATTTCACAGCTTGGAAAATCAACCAGAGGTAGAGACAGCCGAAGATCTTGTAAATTATATGAAACATGTGGGATCAGAATATGTTAAAATATCAGGACCTCCAATTGAACCAGCAGCTGTATCTATGTCAGCTAGCGCCAAAGATCCTGCAGCAAGCGCTAAGTTTCCAAGGATATCACTGTTTTTTGGTGACAGTACAAAAGGAGAAGTGACATACCAAACATGGAAATATGAGATACTGTGTTTGGAAGCTGAAGATATATTTACTGAGGAGCAGATTTGCATGGGAATTCGACGCTCAGCGAAGGGAGAAGCCGGAAGTATTCTCCGCAGAATGGGATATCCAAATAAAATAAAGGAGATATTACAGAAGTTTGAGGCCACTTATGGGGAGATTCAGACACCGGAAGCCATATTAAGACAGTTGTATGTCTGCAAACAGGAAGACAAAGAAACAGTGATCAGTTATGCATCACGTGTAGAAGAGATCTTTGCTCAAGCAGTCGAGGTTGGAGCCATAGAACCACATCATGAGCACTCACTTAAAAATATTTTCTACCAAGGACTTCAATATCCTCTCAAACAGATGTGTAGTTATCCATATTATACTATAGACGACTACGACAAATTCAAAGTAGAATGTCGGAAAGTTGAGAGTGAGATGAAATTTATGGAGACCAAAGAAACCAAATCTAAGTGTCATGCTGCTAATCAGAAACCAGAAAAGACAGAGCTTGGTGAAGTCAAAGAACTTCTACAACAAATGAACGAAAGAATCAAGAAATTAGAGCTTGAGAAAGAGCAGGCATCAACTAGTAATGATACACCAAGAGGTAGTTATAGGGGACGGAGACATCATAGAGGTGCTCGAAATAGAGGATCAGATAGGGGTAGGGGTTCATACCAACCTACAAGACCTACTGGAACAAATACATTTACACCATCGGACCAGAAAGACAAACAAGATGACCGTTACAAAGACGTCACTTGTTACAATTGTCAGAAGCAAGGACATATCGCACGCTATTGTCCGGGAAACGCATAAGTGCTTCTGTAGTAGGACCAGATAGAAGCACCTTAGACAATCAAGGTCCTAATTTAGTTGGACAATCTACTGAAGCATCAGTAAACATTAATGGAATTTCTACAACAGCTTTAATAGACACAGGGAGCTGTGTTAGCTCAGCCAGTGAGACATTTTATAAAACCTTCTTACACGAGTTAGCATTGAATCCTGTTACAGAAATACTTAACATAGAATGTGCAGATGGGAATGCTCTACCATATCTAGGGTATATTGAATGCACATTACACTCAGAAGGAATTCCCAAATGTAAAGAACAAGATTGTCTCCTTTTGATTGTTCCAGATACAGCGTACAACAAGAAAACACCCATACTGATTGGTACAAACATATTAAACGAATTATTGCAGGGATGTAAGGAACATTTTGGCGATCAGTATTTAGGAAAAGCATCTTTACACACCCCTTGGTATCTAGCGTTTCGATGCATGGCTATAAGACAGAAAGAACTTAGACGCAACAAGAACAGAATAGCTATTGTAAGGAGTGCTGAACCCTCCGTCATTGTTCTAGGGCCTAATCAGACAAAAACATTGAATTGTTACACGGACAAAGAAATGGACTACAGCCCAACCTGTGCAATTATACAGGAAACCGAGGATTCCCAAATACCCGGATATATTGACATAACCCCCTCAGTGACAAATTACAGATTTAAAGACAACAAGAATTTGACTGTCAATATGACAAACTTGACCACATATACAGTGACCATAGCACCTAAAGCTATTGTAGCGGAACTGCAACCCGTGAAGGTTGATGAAGCTGTGTTCCAAAGATTAAAGGAGACTAGCACAGACCATTTATTTCAAGAGATCCACATAGACTCGGAATTAACACGAGAACAGGATAGACAACTAAAGGATTTATTGCTCAAACACAAGGAAGTCTTTTCGACCAGTGATACAGATATTGGATATTGTAACTTTGTGAAACATCGCATAGACTTAATCGACGATGTACCATTCAAGCAAAAGCACAGAAGAATTCCACCAGGTATGATCGACGAGGTCAGGGAACATCTTGAATCTTTAATAGCAAGTGGAGTTATCAGGAAATCACGATCACCTTGGTCTTCGAATGTTGTATTAGTTCGGAAAAAGAATGGGAAGCTGAGGTTATGTGTTGATTACAGAATGCTTAATCAGAAATCTGTCAAAGACGCATATGCTTTGCCCAGGATAGAGGAAATATTTGATGTTTTGAATGGAGCTAAGGTCTTCAGTACAATCGACATGAAAAGTGGATACCATCAGGTTGAGATTGAGGAAACCCATAAAGAGAGATCTGCATTTTCTTTGGGACCACTAGGATTCTGGGAGTACAATAAAATGCCGTTTGGCCTCAGCAACTCGCCAGCAACCTACCAAAGATTGATGGAAGAGTGCTTGGGAGATCTTAACATGAAGGTCTGTGTAATCTACCTCGACGATTTAATTGTATTCAGTAAAAATTTTGAACAGCACCTTGAAAGATTGGACCTTGTTTTGACACGTTTGAGGGAATGTAATTTGAAATTATCATCAGAAAAATGCTATTTCGTACAGAAACAAGAGCTGTCAGAGGAGACAGCATGCTCGACTATTCGAATCATTTGAAACAAATGCAATTTGAAGATTAAAACAGTAACAACTATGGCCATACATTCATGTGCAATCAGTAAAAATATTCACAGACACTTGTTTAGGGGTCATTTGCTGGCCCTATATGCCTATAGAGCTATATAGGCCTATATACAGGCTTACAGGTCTCTAGATCCAAAAGTGGGCAATTTCAGGAAATAAACAGATGATCTATAGCATGAGATACATATACAATCACTTAGAACACAAAATATCCCAGTTTGAAAAAAATACCCGTTCAACAATAATTAACCATTAATGGTTAATTATTGTTGAACGGGTATTTTTTTCAAACTGGGATATTTTGTGTTCTAAGTGATTGTATATGTATCTCATGCTATAGATCATCTGTTTATTTCCTGAAATTGCCCACTTTTGGATCTAGAGACCTGTAAGCCTGTATATAGGCCTATATAGCTCTATAGGCATATAGGGCCAGCAAATGACCCCTAAACAAGTGTCTGTGAAGTGAATGGTAAGGGAAAAATTCATTTCAAATAACAGAAATAATTTCTTAATGTACCATAAATATTAAACTGAAAAGGGGAATAACTATGAAATATTTCTGAAGTTGTTAGAAAACATGTTAGAAATTTTTTTATTAGAGATATTTACTTTTAGTCAATTATCAATCACTTCAGTAATGTTACAGAAAAGAACTGACCTAAAGGCATGGAAATGGTACACGACTCACCAGCTTGTCATGGTGAACATTTCTGGCAAGTTACTATATTCCTAATGTATTCAAAACCCTGACAAGAAAATTCTATTTTAGTAGCAGTGACCTTGGACCTACAGGCATGGGCATGGTACGGGACACACCAACTTGTCATGATGACCATTTGTGTCAAGTTATTTTGAAATCACTCTATTCCTAACGAAGTTACAGCCCGGACAAGAGAATTCTATTTTTAGTAACAGTGACCTTGACCTACAGGCATGGTCATGGTATGGGATACAACACCCTGTCATTGTGAACAATTGTGCCAAGTTATTTTGAAATCCGTCCATTTATAATGAAGTTACATCCCGGACAAGAAAATTCTGTTTTAAGTAACAGTGACCTGGACCTTCAGGCTTGGGTATTGTGTGGACACACTGCCTTGTCATAGTGAACGTTTGTGCAAAGTTATTTTGAAATCCCTCCATTCATAACAAAGTAACAGCACGGACAAGAGAATTCTATTTTTTGTAAGATTGACCTTGACCTTTGACCTACAGGCATGGGCATGGTACGCGACACACCACCCTGTCATAGTGAACATTTGTGTCAAGTTATTTCGAAATCCCTCCATTCAAAACAAAGTTACAGCCTGGACAAGAAAATTCTATTTTTAGTAACAGTCACCTTGACCTTGGATCTACAGCCATGGGTATTGTGCGGACACACAGCCTTGTCATTGTGAACATTTGTGTCAAGTTATATTGAAATCCCTCCATTCATAACAAAGTTACAGCCCGGACAAGAAAATTCTATTTTTTGTAACAGTGACCTTGACCTTCGACCTACAGGCATAGGTATTGTACGCGACACACCGCCTTGTCATGGTGAACATTTGTGCCAAGTTATTTTGAAATCCCTCCATTAATAATGAAGTTAAGGGCCAAGTGTATATTTTGCTTAACACAAAATGTAAGTGGAAAAGGGGCATAATTTGAAAAATATTGAAAGCAGGGTTATGGGTCTTGTTGGTTATGATGTAGATTTTGATGGTGAAAATATATTTCAAGTTTCAAGGCAATATCTCAAGTAGTTTTGAAGTTATGGGCAAAATGCATATTTTGCTTAACACAAAATATAAGAAAAAAGGGGCATAACTTGAAATATATTGACAGCAGAGTTATGGGTCTTGTTGGTAATGATGTAGAATTTGATGGTGAATATATATTCCAAATTTCAAGTTGATATCTCCAGTAGTTTATAAGTTATGGACCAAAGTGCATATTTTCCTTAACGCAAAATTTAAGTGAAAAAGGGGCATAACTTAAAAAATATTTGTAGCAGAGTTATGGGTCTTGTTGGTAATGATGTAGAATTTGATGGTGAATATATATTTCAAGTTTGAAGTTGATATCATAAGTAATTTTTAAGTTATGGACCAAAGTGCATATTTTGTTTAACGGACGGAGCCGCCGACGCCGACACCGGGGTGAGTAGGATAGCTCCCCTATTCTTCGAATAGTCGAGCTAAAAAGTAAAGTTTTTAGGCCATGTCATTAGTAGCAAGGGAATAGAAACAGACCCAGACAAAATAGAGAAAGTTTTAAATTGGCCTACTCCAAAAGATTCGGATACACTTCGTTCATTCATTGCATTTGCAGGCTACTATCGAAGATTCATTAAAGATTTCTCAAAAATAGCAAAACCACTGACAGACCTTTTACCTCCAACTTCCTCCAAGAAAATTAAACAGAAGAAAGACATCCAGAAAGAATGGAAATGGGAATCCGAACAAGAAGAGACTTTTAATAAATTGAAAGCGATACTCACATCACCTCCTGTACTGGCGTATCCCAACTTTTCAGTCCCATTCGAGCTACATACAGACGCCTCAGCTCAAGGACTGGGTGCTGTTTTGTACCAAACCCAAGATGGGCTAAAGAGGGTTATTGCTTACACAAGCAGATGTTTAAATAGGTCAGAAAAGAATTATTCTGCGTTCAAGCTCGAGTTCCTAGCCTTGAAATGGGCAGTGACTGAAAAGTTTTCAGATTACTTAATGCCAAACCACTTTGTGGTGTATACCGACAACAATCCCCTTACACACATTCTTGGTTCAGCGAAGCTTGATGCGACAGGCCAGAGATGGGCATCAGCCTTGGGACAATATCACTTTGATATTATTTATAGGGCAGGCCTGAAACATGCAGACGCTGATGGCATGTCGCGTTATCCGTACCAAGCACTACAAGGCGAAAGTGGGGACCTGATATGTATCAAAGATGAAACTGTCAAAGCCATCTGTTCTAACTTACAAGTTCCAGCCTATGTTGAAGTGCTTCCAGCTGCTTCAGTCAACATTATAGATGTTACGGAAGACATTGGAGTGCCGATGGCACAAATTGAAGCAAGAGAGATAAGGAAACACCAACGGGATGACCCAGGCGTTGGGAAGTGGGTCAGAGCAGTAATTGACAAGAGGCTACCTCATAGGAATAACATCTCTGGAAGAGATGATGTCACTATGAGGAAGAATTTTGATCATTTTCACATGGTTAGAGGAATTCTATATCGAGAAGTAACAGACAACCAGACCAAAGAAGTAACCCAACAGTTGGTTTTACCCAAGATATACAGGGAAACAGCACTAAAGGGATTGCATACAGAGGTTGGCCATCCAGGCAAGGACAGGACACTGTCATTACTCAGAGAAAGATTCTTCTGGCCTGGAATGACGGTAGATGTGGAACACTTTGTCAGTACTTGTGACCGGTGTTTGAGAAGGAAGTCTCCAACCAATACCAGAGCCCCTCTTGTTAATATAGTTACCACCTATCCGTTAGAAATTGTGTGTATGGATTTTTTAACAGTGGACCCATGTAAAGGAGGCATTGGTAATATCTTGGTAGTGACCGATCACTTCACAAAATACGCATTAGCTATTCCTACCAAGAATCAAACAGCTAAGACAACAGCAGAGGCTTTCTATGAGCATTTTATTGTGAACTATGGTGTCCCAACTCGTATTCATTCGGATCAGGGTCGAAACTTTGAATCAGAACTAATAACAGAACTTTGTAGAATCT
>JAZAYU010000705.1:0-17878 GCA_038501625.1 Corbicula japonica | reverse complement strand
AATTTTAGGGCCTTTAAGCATGATAATGTAGCGTAGTAAGTAATAAATCCCAGGTGTATAACAAACGAACACTGATTAGAGTTTCTAAATAGATTTACTTTTCGACTTCTTAAAGTTACTAGATCAAATATTAAAGTTCTAAACAGTTTCTCTTGTAATTAAATAAACTAACAATAATTTCTAGCATATATCTTGACTGACATAAGTTCCCCTTATAATAATTTAGTAATTTAGAGTTCCCCGTGCCAAAAGAGTTCTAAAGTGAATTGTCAATCTGCCTTCCTTAGCCTAGCTTTTATTCGAAATCCCCGACATAGGCGTATAGTACCCGAATGAATCATTTTGACAAGATAATAGCGTTTTGGGAGTACTTTCTGTCATTTACTCAAGATTTATGCGTATATACATGGTTTATAATAATAATAAAATGACATAAAAGCAATTAGCAAGTCATGAAAACATGAAAATGACCTCCGACCAAAAGTGATTTGACATTTTGATGAATGAAGGACGCATGTACATTTTGTACAACCTTATAGATGGACACGTTTAAGCTTTTTAAAAGAAACCTAATAAAATAAGATCCTAAAACCTTTTAAGAATATTACGAAATAACTTTTAAATTTTAGAGTACATAAATAAAATATAATATGATGCGGCAAATTATAAATATAATTTCCCCATTACATTACAAATCCCTTCCTTTCTTTTCCAAAAACAAAAAAAAAGATATTTTGTGTCAGGAAGGTGAGATCTAAACGATGATTAGATGTTTATAATAATGAGTACTTTATCGATGACCCTAATTGAAATTAATTTTTGACACTTCGAGTACGTCCGTTACTCAGAGATTTTAACAATGAGAATTTTGATTATCTAATAATGATGTGACTTGCTGATTAAAAGTACCGGAAAATATAATTGCTAATTAATTTAATGGTTTGTGTATAAATGTACAGCAAAGTTAGTCAGCAGTATCATTCTCGGAATAGGAATTAGCCAGTAAGAAAAGTAAGAAAACAAGTAAGTGCAGTTTCGTTTATCATATTTTTGCGTGTTAAACCTTCTTCCAATTTTAATTAATAAATTTTGTACTTAGAATTTGAATTTTAATTTTCCGTACCCGTAACTTAGATACTGCTAACTGTGAGAATTATTAACAACATTTATTTTCAAACAAAATATATAAAACCTGAAAGGAAAATACATGATAAATTAAAACAGCATGGAATGTTAAACCCTAAAAACAGCACAAATGCACTTAATTATTCAACCATTACAACTTATTATAACAATTAATGAATGCACAGAAAACCCGTTTTAAGAACACAAAACAAATATTAATCACGGAGAGTCACTTAATAATATAACGGCAATATATGAAAGTCACAATTTCATAATTCCAGACAGTTACAATTATTCATTACAATCATTTGTTCTGGTTATAGATCTTGCCGTGATGCGCTCCGTGTCCCTGTGCTTCATTGGTTTAGGTTTTCTTTCTTGCAATACACAAATTTCTGAAATTAGATAGCAGATGTAAAGCATTTGCGTATAACAAAACAAAGTAATCATACAATAACAATTTGCATTCTTATATAAACGTATATTTTTATTTATTTTTTGTTTTAGGAAAAATTGATTTTTCCGATTTCCTTCATATTTCACGGAAGGCAAACCATTGAAAGTACAGAACTGATAATTAGAACTGAATTGATAACTAACTTCATAGGAGAAAAGAAATGTTTAAATTAAGTTTGATTTTGATGAAATTCCGATATTTCCAGTTTCTTTTACGACTAAGGAGTTCGCCATCGAGTTACCTCCCGTGTAGAAGAGACTGCTTATCAACAATTCCGAGAACGCGAAATATGTAGAAATAAATAAAATAAAGCAATGGAACAATACGACATAAAATACTGTTTCCTCACTGCACCGCGCCATGTGTAGTTCATGTAGGTACACTCCGGATCAATGGTATCTTCAGGTGAACCAAACGAGGCATCGCGGCCGTTGGAAGCGTGTCTTCTTTCATGCTGTCGGACTGCATCTCGCCGGGGGCAGGTGTGTCTTGAAACTTGCTGTGTTTGAAAACGTTTTCAGTTCGTCGTGTATATGTTTGCTTTGTTGTGAACTGACGGATGAATGAATGTCTGATTCATTGTTTTATCTAGGTTGTTACAACTTCGGGTGATGATTGTCGCTAATGGCTGAAGGTTATGATTCTGGTATTACACGTTGAATCTCTTCTTGATTGTACTGTCTCTTTGTTTGTAAGTGTTGTTATGAAATGTCATATTGATGGATATCTTTGATGAACTCTTGACGAATCTGGTGAACTGCTATCAATATTAAGACAGAAAAGGATGCAGTTTTTCTTATCAAAGACCTGAAGGAATTGCTTTTGTCGAAGATGTTGTTATCGAAAACTGGAGGTTGCTTCTTGACGGGGATTTGATTGACTGGTTTTATGAAACGTCACCTATGTCAGATTGTTAGCTATTGTTGACTGTAACAAGGCAGGATACTTCCGGCGGATGAAGGAGCTGGAGGGGTTTCAAACGTCATCTGCATTGTGATTGGTTGAAGCGTGTTCGCTGATCGATAATGTTGTCTCGTTTTCATGAAGGTCACTCATCTGTACGAACAGGGTCCCTGTTAGCGCACTTTCATTGTTTGTTTACTCGTTAACCGTGGCTGATTAAGTGTTTTTGGAATAACTAAAGTGAATTTTGATATGAAATACCACCACGGCAAGAAGGTCAAGGATACTAGAACAATAAAACATAGAATCGGACCGGACAGCCATTGTTTTAATCATAATGATTGAACTCAGGTAAGTAGTTTACCTATTCTTTAAACTGAAACATTTTTTTATTTCTTTAAGATGATGTCAGTTTAAGAAATAATAATTTGAAAACAAAAATATTAATATTTAAATCAAAAATATTAAGAGAACGGTTTGCAAATGTATATTTTTATATAATTACGTTGACTGGGCAGAGAAAACAATGCATTAAATGTAGGATTTATAAAATGTTCAACTGTATAACTCAATAATATTTTTGTTTTAACACAAAAACAAGGATAGCATTTTCATGTACTTCTATAGCACCGAGAAAAGCCAAACAAACAAGTGAGCATAATAAGCTTTATGGTTAAACGTCTTTGAAAATAGACAATAAAAGCCATATTGTAATTACTGAAAATTACTTTGCGAATCGCAATGCGTGATTATGCAACACTCTAAATAGATATTTACACATTTAAAACCTACAACAATGCTTAAGCATAAAACTGGCTACGTCATATGATTCTACTCGTAATCATAGCAATTTTCGCCATATGATTCTACTCGAAGTCATATAAGTAAGTAAACAAGGTAATGTACAATTAATATTATCAACCGAATCTATTTACAATGGAATGGAGCTCACCCCTATTCCATGTGAAGTCATTTTAAGGTTTGTCAACAACAACGTATAGCGTTTCTCTTAACTCTATGAGCTATGCATATTCATGAAATTATATATCAACAGAACAGTTTCATTGTTTTTTTTATGATTTTCTAGTCATTTTTATAGTGTTTTTTTTTTTTTTTTTTTTTTTTTTTTTTTATGATTTCTTTAATTAAAAGAACTTTTGAAGTAATCCCATTAGGTTGGCATTGTTTTTTAGTATTTCGGAGTTACTGCGTTCCATATGACTTAATAGTAATTGGAAACACTGTTTTTTGTCATTTTCAAGATTATCAGTTAACTTATCGGGGATTGATTTATCCTCTTCTGAAAGCAGAGAAGTTGTACTATTCATGGGACATGAATCTTTTGAATCAATCTTTGTTGGGATTACTGAGTCTGTGATAACACCTATTTCTAAACTATCTTGATTAACAGTTTCAGGTGTGTCTGGCAAGGAGTCAACCTCCATACCGTCAGTATCTAGAGAGTCTGCTACCAGCGACTCGTCAGAGCTTTCCTGCAAATTTTCACCCAGGTAAGCAGAATGATCAGATTTTGCATCCGTGACAGAACTATCAGTGCTAGAATCTTCAACAAATGAATTCATTTCCTTTGATGTTTCATAGTCTGAATTTTCATTTGAAGAATTTTCTGTCTGTGAACTTTCGGAACCATGTACGTTATTGTGTTCCTGATTTTGTTCCCTCAAATGTTTACGTAATTGAGCTAATGGAATGTAGTCTTCTGATGAGGAGTCTTCGCGTACTTGTCTTATTCTATTTGTACTTAGCGGTAATATGCCTGTATTCTGATTGTTTGGTGTTTCAGCATCAGAAGCATCTGACTCATCATAGCTACTAGAACTGTCATCAGGCGCAACGACATAGTTTGCCTTTCGTTTAGGGTAACCTGTAACCGGTCTACGTTCTGGCCATTCAGTGATATTAGCCAGCCTAATTTGATCGGCATGTACTTGAACAACAGAATTGTCTAGCTGATTCTTGATCAAGTAAGTAACAGGACCTTTTTGTTCCATTATTCTGTAATGGGATTTCCAGCGGTCTTCAAGTTTATTTTTTCTTTGAAAATTTTTGTAATAGACAGGGTCATTAATTTCGAACTTGATATCCTTAGCTTTTTTGTCAAATTGCTGTTTGTGCTTTCTTTTTGAATGTTTTAAATGTCTGTAAGCCAAAAGAAATGATTTATGCTGTTCTTGTAAAGCAATTTTATGGTACTCTTCGCCATGATATTTAGCCCTAGGGCGAAGTAGATTGTCAATTGGTAGAATGGGATCTCTGTTGTATACCAAATAGAAGGGGGAGAATTTTGAACTTGAAGAGACATTGTGTCTGATTCCTGCTAATGACATATTGAGATGAATGTCCCATTCCCTAGTGTTACCCTGAACTCGTTTCGCTAAAATGTCATGTAACACCCTATGCATTCTTTCTTGTTTAGCATTACTTTCTGGATGGTAAGCTGTGCATGAAACATTATCAATGTTTAATTCTTTCAGAACCTCTTTGAATGCTGAACTAGTGAACTCAGTCCCTCGGTCATGAATGATTTGCAACGGACAGCCATATCTAGGATAAATCTCATTCAAAAGTAAGTCTATTATAGTATTTGTACTTTTATCAGGGGCAGCAAATGCCTCTGGGTAACCACTGAACATATCTATAAAACAGATTATGTACCTATTGTTACTAAGTGTTTGTTCATAAGGCCCGCATACATCTATTGAAACTATTGCAAATGGAAAAGGCGCAATATTTGTTTCCCTTAGTGGAGCCTTAACCCTTGTAAGATTTCTAGTTTGACAGTCGACACAGGTCGAGACATATGCTTGAAAATCTTTGAACATATTTGGCCAAAAGTACTTAGTTTTTGCTGTGGCAAACATACGCTGAGTGCCCGGATGTCCATTGTTATCATGATATTGTTTGATGACCAAGCCCTTTAAGTGAGCGGGGACATAAAGTCTCATAATGGGTTCTTCATCAGGATTTGATAAGTAATACAATACTTGATCGACTTCTAAGAATTTCCTGAACTCAGCCTTGCTAGGATCCCCATGCTTAAGTTGATTTTTGATTTGGACAATTGTAGTATCTTTCTGTTGCTCAAATTGTAAATTTAATCCCTCAATTTCAGCCACAGGCTCCACAAAAGAATCCTGTTTTTCATACTCTTTATTAGCTGATTGTTTAGGATCAATGTCATTAGAATTTATAGCCTCAATCTTTTTGATAGATTCAATTGTCTTAACAGATTTTGCGTTTGTTCCAGAAATTTTGTAAGTATTATCATGTATTTCCGGTTCAATGTCAAAATCAGACTCTGATTGTATCGTTTCAGACTCGGGCGGCCTGGAGAAGAAGTCAGCGATTACATTTGTTTTCCCTGGAAGATGCTCAATCTTACAGTTGTAACCACTAATAGACAATGCCCATAACTGAATTTTCTTATTTTGCATTGGAGAATCTAATAAATGTTGCAAAGGCTTGTGGTCAGTCATGATTTTAAATTCTGCATTATGCAAATAATGATCAAGTTTTTGTAGAGCATAGTGAATACTGAATGCCTCTTTTTCAATTGTGCTCCACCTGCGTTGAGTGTCACTGAGTTTATGTGATAAGAAATAAATTGGTCTTTCATTATTATCATCTGCCTCAGGCAAATCAGTTTTCTGTGTTAAGCAAGCGCCAACATGGGTATCTGAAGCATCTACATACAATATGTAAGGCTTGTTTATATCAGGGTAAGCTAAAGAGGGTATTGCAGTTAATTGTTCTTTGATCTTATCAAAACTATCTTGACATTCTTGAGTCCAATTAAAATGTACTTTTTTCCTAGTTAAATTAATCAATGGTTCTGCTATTTGTGAAAATGAGGGTATGAAGCGTCTATAAAAACTTGCTGCACCTATGACTCTACGAACGTCTCTTACATTTTTAGGAATAGGGAGTGACCTAATTGCTTTGACCTTGTTAGGGTTGGGTCTGATGCCATCTTTGTCAATTATAAAACCCAGGTACTCAGTCTCAGACTGTAAGAATTGGCACTTCTTTAACTTAAGCTTTAAATTGTGTTCCCGTAGCCTTTGGAAAACGATATCTATATGGCGCTTATGTTCTTCGAGCGTGGAACTTCTGATTAAGATATCATCTAAATATGCGACAGCAAAATCTAATCCCTCTAAGACTTGTGCCATAAGTTCCTGGAAGACCCCCGGGGCCGCCAAAAGACCAAATGCCATCACATTGAATTCGTGTAAGCCTCTAAAAGTGGCAAAAGCGGTCTTTTCTTTGTCTGATTCTTCAATTGGCACCTGCCAGTATGAACTTCGTAAGTCTAGTGATGTAAAGAATTTTGCATCTCCCAAAGTGGCCAAAATATCATCAATAACTGGCAAGGGATATGAACATGGTTTAGTGACCTTATTTAATTTTCTAAAATCTACACAAAACCTCTTGCTATTATCATTTTTCTTGTGAACCAGAACCACCGGACTAGCATACGCGCTGCGCGAGGGTCTAATTACATTAGCCTCTAACATTTCGTCAATTGCGTCACTCATAATTTTTCTGTCATTTAGTGGTACTCTGTAAGGACGTTGTTTTATTGGTTCGTGATCGACTGTAGGTATTTTCATTTTAACCGTATTAGTTTGAGTGAGCTCTGAGTCATTATTTGCAAAAATATCCTGATTTTCTAAGACCAAGCCTTTGACATAATCATAGTGCTCCGGGGGTGTTTTTATCTCGCTTAGATCAATTTTTGATTTTTCGTTTAATGTCTTATCTGATAAATCATTGGTTGTACTTTTGACAGATGCTATGTTTTCTTCGCTAATTTGTTCAATTGTTGCTATGGGGCACCCTTGTCGTAAACGCATTGTCCTATTTGTACTATTTACAATCATGACGGGAAATTGTCTATGTCCCCTTAATTTGAATACTGAATTTGTCACTACTAAGCCCGGTTCGGTACTTAAATAGCCATTTTCGACGCTCTTTAATTCGTATATTTTTGATTTTTCAAATTTGCTATTTTTATTTAATTTTCCATTTACAATATGTACACTTTGGGGTTTTATAACTGTGCTTTTCTGAAGCCTAACAACCGAATTTATGTGAATATCCTCTTCTAAAGAGACATACGTATCATGAACCCTGAGGCACCCGAGGTCAAAATACAATCTTACCCCGTTATCTATAAGCCAATCTCTTCCTAAAATTGCCCTTCGATTCATGTTTGATACTACATAAAATTTATGCTTCAGTAAAACACCGCCAATTTTGAAAGGAATTTCTACAAACCCTTCTACATTCAATGCATTTCCCCCAACAGACTGCAAGGATATATTATGATTTCTTTTTAATTGGTATTTCTTTTTAAATAAATTAAAAGTGCGGCGGTTTATTAATGAAACTTCCGCTCCAGAATCTACAAGTGTTCTAATTTTATATTTTCCTACTCTAATACTACATGAGTTTGGATTTCCTGCTAACGCTATATTATATGTTGACAAACCGTTTTTCCTACCATCGACTTCTTTATGACAGGAATTAATTAGTTTAAAGGTTGAGTTTTGTTTGATCTATTTCGGGGTGCGCTTCGGCATTCTCGCCATAAGTGTCCTAATTTACCGCAATTCCAGCAGTCCATTTTACTTTTCCAATTATTTGAAGTAGATTGTTTATTTTCTTGAGATTTTTGCCAGTTCATTGTTTGATTTGTTTCGGCTGAAACTGCTTGAATACTTTTCAAACGTGTTCTGCAATCTTTAATGTTGTGTCCTATCTTTTGACAAAATTGACATTTTTGAGGCCTAACATGATCGACTTCCATAGGCTCGGGGGCAGAATTACTTTGCGAATCACTTGACGTGCCAAATCTTAATTTGAATCTTGCTCGCAAATTCTGTTCGTTTTTGGCTGAATTGATAGCGGCTTCTAGCGTATTTGGATTATCACGCATTACCTTCATTTTTAACGAATTTTCAGCTAACCCATCAATAAAAATGCCTATAACTTGATTTTCTATAATATCTAGATTTGCTTGCTGATTTTGGTCTGGTCTTGGTGCTACATAAGCATCATCTATTAAAGATAATAATCGTTCTGCATACGAAGCTATATTTTCTCCAGGTTTTTGTTTTACATTTCTTAATAAATAGGCCGCATGTTGCGCATCTTGAACTTCTGCGAAACTAGTTGTTAATGCATTTTTTAACGCTACCCATGTACAACCTGCGTTGTCATTAATGAACCTAAATGTAAAATCTGATACGGGTCCTACTGCGGTCTGATAACAAACCATTTTCTTTCTTTCATCATCTAAGCCTGTTAAAACTGCATATTTTTCAATTGATTTTATCCAAGATTTAAATTCTTTAGCATTTCCATCAAATTTAGATACAACTTGCCCTACGCCTTGAGTTCCTACTGTGGTGGAAACATTTCTTAATTGAGTTGCCAGATCTTCAAAAACTCGTTCAATATTATTAGCTTCAGCCATTATGTAAAAAATTAAATGTAACGAGCAAAAAGAACAATAACCAGTTTGCTAACCTTGCTTTTCGGCGTGACGTATGGTGGTTTCTTCTGCGCTGTGTCGTATAGTAGATGTCCTCCTCGTTATGCCGCGACGACCACTAGAAGTAAGATCCTGGCACTGGGCGCCAAAATCGCTCTTGTAGCGTAGTAAGTAATAAATCCCAGGTGTATAACAAACGAACACTGATTAGAGTTTCTAAATAGATTTACTTTTCGACTTCTTAAAGTTACTAGATCAAATATTAAAGTTCTAAACAGTTTCTCTTGTAATTAAATAAACTAACAATAATTTCTAGCATATATCTTGACTGACATAAGTTCCCCTTATAATAATTTAGTAATTTAGAGTTCCCCGTGCCAAAAGAGTTCTAAAGTGAATTGTCAATCTGCCTTCCTTAGCCTAGCTTTTATTCGAAATCCCCGACATAGGCGTATAGTACCCGAATGAATCATTTTGACAAGATAATAGCGTTTTGGGAGTACTTTCTGTCATTTACTCAAGATTTATGCGTATATACATGGTTTATAATAATAATAAAATGACATAAAAGCAATTAGCAAGTCATGAAAACATGAAAATGACCTCCGACCAAAAGTGATTTGACATTTTGATGAATGAAGGACGCATGTACATTTTGTACAACCTTATAGATGGACACGTTTAAGCTTTTTAAAAGAAACCTAATAAAATAAGATCCTAAAACCTTTTAAGAATATTACGAAATAACTTTTAAATTTTAGAGTACATAAATAAAATATAATATGATGCGGCAAATTATAAATATAATTTCCCCATTACATTACACCAGTTCGGCTTTTTTTTCTGTTTTTCATATCATTAGCATAACCAGTGGGCCATTCTGTCAGGGTTCAAAAACACCACCTTCGTACCATAGTCATCTCATTTCGAGCCTGAAATGTTGAAGAAATCCATCAACTCCCTTGTGGAAGCATAAAGTGAAACAAATAAAACCACTTAGAAAATTGCTAATGTCAGCTTATACTAAATACAGCTTTCTGATACATTTTGAAAATATCCTTCTAGCATTCTTAACTAGCCCTTGGAAGATTATGCTCGTTTTGTTAATAATATACTGATGCTAGATTTCCTCCTTATGATATCTATGCTGGTATACAAAACCTCTGTCTAGCAAAAATAACAACATCTTCATCCTTTACTACACGAATACACAGTAACATTTTATCACATGGACAATAAGTGTAGATCAGTGGTCACATCTGTGGATCTACAATGTACACTCATTGGTCAGAAATTACCTAATACATTTAAAACCAAACAGTGTAGATCCAGATCAGTGGTCATATCTGTGGATCTACAATGTACACTCATTGGTCAGAAATTACCTAATACATTTAAAACCAAACAGTGTAGATCCAGATCAGCGGTCATATCTGTGGATCTACAATGTACACTCATTGGTCAGAAATTACCTAATACATTTAAAACCAAACAGTGTAGATCCAGATCAGCGGTCATATCTCTGGATCTACAATGTACACTCATTGGTCAGAAATTACCTAATACATTTAAAACCAAACAGTGTAGATCCAGATCAGTGCTCACATCTGTGGATCTACAATGTACACTCATTGGTCAGAAATTACCTAATACATTTAAAACCAAACAGTGTAGATCCAGATCAGCGGTCACATCTGTGGATCTACAATGTACACTCATTGGTCAGAAATTACCTAATACATTTAAAACCAAACGGTGTAGATCCAGATCAGTTGGCATTGGGAGCACGGTGGAACACGACTGTCTGATCTGGTCCTACTAAACAATGCAAAGTCATACAAAGTTGACAAAATCATACAAAGTCAGTACAAATTCACGCTATGCATAAATCCATAAAAGTATGTAATAATTAAATTAAATATATACAACATGTATTTGTTTTAAATGTTATTTATGGAAATTTTGCGTCACATTCGCTTACAAAGTCAGTTGTAAATTGACAATGACATAACAAAGTCAAGCTGTGTTCTATAATATTCATGTAAAGTCATTTTAAGACATTTGATTTAGTATTGGGGTGCTATTACTACTTTAATAGAGTATATATCATTTAATAATAAAATGCTATTTATGTTAACTTCCATAAGAAAGCAGTAATAGTTTACCAAAGACAGTACAATTTCAGACAAAGTCATGTACACTATTATAAAAAGGCTTCTTTATGATTTTGTTTACTGTTAACTTAGAATTTATATGACATTAAAAGTAGCAGAAAGCATGAAACCCAATTTAATACTAATTTAAGTTTTGTAACTATGAAGATAATCATAATCATCAGAGTTGTGTCACAAATTACAAATTAATACAATATTTACAATTGAAAACTAAACATGGTATCTTTTGAAAAGAAAAGTCAACAGACACAACAGGGCTTCTGTTCCTTCTTTAGTAGGGGATGTTTATATTATTATATCAAATAATAAATATATTTAGACGTTTACTTAAGACAAATTTTAACTTTTAAATCGATAATACCGTACGTGGTTCTCATTCCATAATGGTTCATGACTAGTTATAAAACTTTCAAATTTATCTTTAAAATTCAGGGCTTTTCATCAGGAAATTGGGAAGAGGCCCTAGCCTTTCAAATTGGGAAATTTATGCGCGATAATTGTTCATTTTGGGAAATTAGTGCGCGATGATTGTTCATTTTGGGAACACAAAATTTATTGAAATAAGGGGTACTGGAGTAGAAATTATTATAGAAATAAGCATTTTTAACATTAGTATTACTTTTTATAGCACTTTATTTTTTTTTTTTAATTTTCACATTCTATAGTATTCAGTTCACAAGCTTCAAAGATTCGTGTCTCTTTCCTTGGCATCTTCAACAAGTGATACTGATCTAAATTCACTTCTTGATAAATTCAAAGATGCCAAGGATAGAGTCTTCTGTGGAAAAAACGCCAGACTCGGAGGAAGCAACACTAACAGGTACCTCTGTGGTAGAAACAGAGAAACGAGTGTGGAACAGTGGCAGACTCTGAGGCAGCAACGTTTGAAATACTAGGGATTTCCTTGGTAGGTGTTGCACCCAATGGATTGAATTTTCTTTTTTTTACTCCCTAGTCAAAAAACAACTTTTTGTTTTCGTTGCGTTTCAGTAATTTGTAGTAATATTTTCCGTTATGAGATTTGTTTCTGCAACCGGAAATAAACACCGATTTATCTCCCCTGAAACGGAATAAATCCAGACTTTCGGAACATTTGGCTGAGTAAGAGTCTATCGGAACCTAACGGATTAGACTTGTTTTGCATATCACGGGTACTGTGCGTTTTTCGGCTATAGTACGACAAAAATGACAATGCCAGACAAACGCTTCTTCCGGAAATAACACTGTCAGGGGTTTTTCTGCCTATTTTGGGAAAAGGAGTCTGGACATTTTGGGAAATTTTTATCGACAAAAATGCCCATTTTGGGAATTTTCACATCGATAAAATTGTCCATTTTGGGAAATTTCAATATGCATTTATTTAGCTTAAATGAGTCAATTTTTACATTACCAATATACTTTTACCAGCTTTTTGGTCTTTATTCAAACAAACATTGCTAAACTGGTAACTTGTTAGCCAACTGTTATCAGAAATAATTTTCTCATTTAAGTTATTCATTATATGAAATTGAAATTCTTTATAAAATAGTGAAACTGTAGCAAATTTATTGGTTATTTTAGAGTATTAACTAAAAAGTCCAGATAAACGTTAGTTTTTATTGTAGTGCAAAGCCATCTTAGTCGCGAAAATACATTACAAAAAGAATTAAGTGTCTTAACGAGTCATATTATAATGCATCTTCTGCAGTTAAGGGTACCTTCTGTTATGTTTTGTAAAATAGTTCTAAATTTATTGATATATTCAATAATTGTAATGTTAAAAGAAGTCCAGAAAATACTCATGCTTACAGTTAAATCAGGGTCACTGAACGCTTGCAATTTCTAGATAAACGGTAGTCACTCTTCTATTACCTGTGTAATTTGATATACCGTATTCGGTTGTGTATACCGCGCACATTTTTCCTTCCAGAAATGCGCACTGATCGTGGGTGCGCGTTATACATCCGATAAATGTTTTCAGTATTTTTCTTCACTTAAATTTCGCCGAAAAACAAAGCGCAGTGATCAGCAAGAACGTCTGAATTTTAGTACGAAACGAGCCGTCGACATATGACGATTCTACACAGAGTTAAAGTAAAACTTTTTTTTAGTTATTTAAAGAAACAAACTATTAAAGTTGAGGAAAGATCTTACAAAAAAGACATCGATTTTTTTAAATTAAACACCGAAAATCGGCCGCCATTTGTTGTTCAAATTTATACCGGAAGCGGAAGTACATTATAAAACAATCACAAATGCCGTTGTCATCTTGTTCAATAGAGTCTGACAGTGTGAAAATGGCAGTATATTAATGCGCGATTACTTTGATTTACTTAGTGTGGGAAAACATCGAGTTTTATGAAATAAATGGTTTCATCAGTTGAAATGTATTCTATGCGTAATAACATGTTGCAGAAGCATCTTTCAATCTGTACTTGTGATGATCAATTCATAGTTTCTAACACTTAACCTCCAATTTCAAAGGACCTTTTCATAATATTTTTCACGCCTCTCACATTGTTTGAGCATATGCAAACACGCCTATTATTCAAAGATTATAAATAGAGCTAATTTCTGACAGGTGTGACAATATATTCGCTGATTGGCTTGCAATTGTTGGAGTAAGTGGTGACATGTTTACGTTAAATAAAATATGTTTACGTTAAATAAAATGGTTATTTTACTGTCTTAATTGTTTATTAAAGTTTTCCCCTACTTTGTAATATTTTACTTCAGCACAAAATGAAATACTTAAATCGGCTCCGAATTTTCTCATACCCGCCGATTTTTTTCTGATGTCGGCACCGATTTTGTTTTACTGTCTTTATTGTTTATTAAAGATTATCTTTACTTTTTAATATTTTACTTCGACACAAATAGGTCAGATCGGCGCCGAATTTTCTTACGTTTGCGGCGATAATTCTCATTCGCGCCGATTTTGTATTACTGTCTATTGTTTATTTAAGATTTTCTTTACTTTCTAATATTTTATTTCAACACAAATAGGTCAGATCGGCGCCAAATTTTCTTACGTTCGCGCCGATTTTTTATGCGCGTTATACATCCGAAATCGGCTTTTCCGTCGATTTTTTTACCAAAATTATGGTTGAGCGTTATACATCAATGCGCGTTATGCACAACGGAATAGGTATTTTTTTCGTTTTTTGCCGAAATTTCTGAAATAAAATATGTTTTCAATTGGGAAAAATGACAACTGGATATGATTGGGAACAGGGCCGTTTGCTTTGGGAACACCTCCGTTTTCCGGAGGCGCAGACAGTGCTGAAAAACCCCTGACTGTGAAGAAATTGATCGATTTTTAAACTACTGTAGGGGGAATTTCTAAGATTTTGGGAAATCATGTCTTGCATTTTGAGAAGAAACTTTGCCACAATTGGGAAAAAACTATATTTTTTCGGATTGGGAAGTGGCCGAATATCGGCCTCTCTTAAATAAGGATGAAAAGCCCTGTCCTAGGTTCGAATATTGGTCGAGGCTACTCTTTCCAACCCAAATCCGCCAAATTGGCGTCGTGGACAGAGCGATAACCCACGGAACTCTTTCGGGCGAAGCACGTTTGGCTGGGGTATTCGACTCGAACTTGGGCAGAAACGTGCATATTTCCAAGTAAGTTGGAAATGTCTCGTAAAAATGAGGAGGAAATATAGAAGATATTGTACCAGCGGCCTTGGTAGCTCAATTGGTAGAGCACCGGCACGTAAAGCCGGAGGTCCTAGGTTCGAATCCTGGTCGAGGCTACTCTTTCCAACCCAAATCTGCCACAGCTGCCTAGACTGATATAAAAGATAATATGAGCAACCCCACAGTGACACTGAAACCCCCTCTGGATCCGCCCTATTATTGTTGTGTCCACTTACTGTCATCCAGTAGAAATCTGGTAAGAATTGTTATGATGACATCTATCTTCAGCCAGTATAATAAAAGACTGAATCCAAAAATTCCGAAACAGTTTATGGATACGTCTTAATCATGCTATCCGATTCTGTCAACAAATTAATGTACACCATTTCGGATGGTTCGGATACATAAAAATTCTTCAATCAAAATTGTCTATCCAGGTGACTTGACAAGGAACTAAAATAATATTAGACATTTGATATAACAAATCTGCACACTAGCTATATGAGTCTGCAATATATCTTACATCAATTAAGGTTTTAAAAACCATAAACTACCGCACTTCTGCTTTTCTTCGCGCTTTAGAGAAGATTGAAGATTTTTTTCAGGGGACGTAATTCTTACTGGTCAAAACGGCTCATGAATGTGAGTAGACTTATCCGCTGTCCATGTGCCAACTTCAATACATATATAGGCTATTCCAAAAGAGTGTGTACTTTGTTTTCGATACTTTTTCATTAACTGCTTTTCTTAATGCCTAAACATTTGGCATCCAAATTGAGAGTTGATTAAATTCTATAATCTCATTTTATACGTTATTGACGGAAACTGGGTTATAAACATGTAGGAACTGATGGAAACACATAATACATTATGAATATGTAAACAGTATTTATACTAAGTAAATATATGTATTATTTATCATGGTACTAGTCTATTGAAATTTTTGAAGTTACATCATCCGTGAAACTTAAAGAAAATACAGTGAAACCTCAAATTAAGACCACATGTGGGTCTAGACAAAAGTGATCTTAATAGTGGAGAAGTCTTTATTTTAAGGAAGACACTGTCGCAAAACTGTTGAAAGGGACATTGGAATAGTGGTCTTATTACCGAGGTGGTCTTTAAAGACTAAATTTCCGGGTGATCTTTATGACGGGTTTTACTGAACTGAATATTACACGAATCCTTTCCCACGCGCGAAAATATTTCACGCGCCTTACGTTTGAAAATTACTGAAAGTGAAATTAGGAGAAAATCTTCACGCGGCTTACATTTGAAAATTACTGAAAATGAAATTAGGGGAAAATCTAACAGAGGTGGGTCGTTATTTTCTTTTCTGTATTTAAATGCTAATAGATCAAGCGACTTTTATAACATCGGGATAATAATGGCCCCTTGAAATGTTTTCATTTTGAGTAGGTTTTATTTTCGCTGATTTCGCGCTCGAAATAATGCGCGAATAGAAACCCTAAGACAAAATAGCCATGCATTTCTGTTTTACAGGTATAATTATATTGCGCGAGTTTATATCCGCGCATCAGTGCGATGCGAAAATGTCAATTTAAACTAGGGATGGGAACGAGTAGCAAAATCGGTACTCGGATACTCGCATCTTGTTCCGATCGAGTACTCGGGTACTCGAAACCTTCCACTTAGTCAAACATAGGAGGAAATATCAGCTTCTTATAATCATACCGGGTATGAACATTCCAGACTTCCTGTCATAATCGATTACTCAAGAAGATAAACAACACAATTACAGGAAACAATCACACTTTAATGACAATTATTCAATACTTTTCGAGCATCAACTTTTTGAAAACATTTAACAAAACAATCATAAATAAGCACGTGTCACAAAATAGAACATCACCGTAAAATTTGCACATCATGAAATTAGCGTATATTTACTATATTACTTAACATCAACTGACAGCATATTTCTCCAATGAGATTTGACTTTATTTTTGCAAAGTTCCAATCAACAATCGCATTTGAATAAAATAACTCAAAAAAAAAAAAAAAAAATCAAATAAATCGCCGACAAGAGACACGTTGTACTTAAAACATTCAGGTGCTAATTTGTATGATTGCGAATTATTTGTGTAACAGGTGTATCTACGGAGTCAAACAAAAGCGTCAATTAGGCGCCAGTTATCGGATATTTGTACCCCTAACTGTCAACTTGTTTATTGGATACCAGGTGCGAGGTGTTTACAATCAACTGTAAGTCGGCGATTTTTATTCAATATAGAGGATTGTCATAAAATTGTGTTGATTTTTTTAAATTTTGTATCGAGTACCCGAATACTTAATGAACTACTCGGGTACTCAAACATTAATCGAGTACCCGAGTACTCGGGTACTCGTGCCCATCCCTAATTTAAACCATACTGGCAAAATAGCATGCCTGCGAAATCAAGTGATACCATAAACGAAAAACAACAACAAAGAAACAGAAACTAACGAAAAACAACAACAACAACAAAACAAAAGAAATGAAGAAACAAAACAACAAAAACAAAACCTCCATTTACTTTTAAAAGGACACTATAGTTTACCATTCCAATATTGTCTTGTAGTTCTTGAGAATGAACTGAAAACAGACTTACCTAACTTGACATCGGGGAGCTCTTCAAGCGTTTCTATGACGCTGTGGTTACTGCAAACAATGGAAACATTCTGATAAAGGTGCCTTGTCACGTATCAGGACAAAAATATGAAATGCTTACAAATATCAACATTAATCATTTATACTGAAGAAGAATTCTGTAAACAAAGTAAATGGTATTTCACAATTTGATTCAATCAACGTACAGGTGAATATATTTAAAGGTGAAGTTGTTATAGCGTTACTAACACAGTAAAATTCATTCACTACCGGTCCTAAAATGTACCGATCTTTCCAAAATTTTCCGCGAAATTCGAGCCCGTTCAGCATGTTCAGTTATTTAGAGGTGTTAAACAGCAGAATAATTAATATTAACCACATCTGAGACAGTGAAGTATTCCACCCTGAACCGTGAATACGCTGCTTTAACATTATATTTCACATGGAAAAACAGAGTCGTAGATCTA
>JAZAYU010000704.1:138249-176680 GCA_038501625.1 Corbicula japonica | reverse complement strand
AAAAGAAATTGTTGTCAATATCAAATAACTCATGTGGGCATTTAAAATGATGTTTTGTGTTGCTTTGTTTTTGTGAATTTATGTCAATAGAAGTGTAGGGAATTGTTAGATCTCGCTATTTTTTAATGTTCTAACGTGTCTTACCATATGCAAAATAAAGATACATTAGTACCACTCATTTGTGCAAAGTTTCGTTGAACGGCATCATGCCGTTATTAAAAATTTGATAAAAAAAATTGATGGACGTGAAGAACCAAACTTCGCTGCACATTGTGGTTTACTATTCCTTTAGTTCCTGCAATATAACGACTGCAATAACAGGGGAATGCTTTGTAGAGCAAAACAAGGTAAATCTGTGAGCTAATGCTCACTAGTGATACGTCCGCTTTGAGAAATATAATTTTCAAAATGTAATTTGCATTTGTCACAATATGTAAAGATTGTGTCAATGTTTTTCAAGTATTTACCTAAAAACATGATAAGTACAATATAAATAATTCTAACACGACTCGACGTAATTCCCATCGAATTTACAGTGATTTATCACACAATTTATCACCGCGCGTGGGCAAGACCATTCCGTAAATACCGGTCGGTATAAAATTATCACGTGACAACTGTATTTTTCGCTGGGATTTAATTTCGCGCATTTAAGATAGCACATAATATTCGAAATTTTTACCCGCGCGTAATATGATGATGCCACAGGAATAGAAACATATTTATTTTATATATTTAAATAAAAGACTATTTTTATTTTCCGTTATTTTGTGGCAACGTAAAGGTGACGTTAACGCGTCATTTTAACGACGTCACGTCATTTTCGTTGTTTGTGTATTATTCCCTAATGAAGGTATTAAACCGTTGGAATGACAAATACAGTTCGAACGACGACTGGAGAGTGCTGGATGCGCGGTTGGATGGACATGTATTCAGGTTTGCTATTCTATCATTTATTTATTATCAATTTTTGAATTATGGAGATGTTTAGTGAGTGAACACTAACTGCCGATCTTATAACCCATTTGCGTTTATAACAACGCGCTAAACTTGGGTTAAAATTATTTCGATTGTTTAGCAGATATGTCGTGTTATAATTAAAATAAGTAATAGCTTCTGGTGATTTTACGCGAGGCGTCATTCAGCTGGTAGATATATATCACTCGGGGCTACGCCCCTCGTGGTATAGTCTTACGCATTTGAAATCCGCCCCGTGATTTATCCTGCGATAAATCACCGGAAGCTATTAATTTTTTCGTAAATAAAATATCTGACTGCTGCATGATATAGTAGCTTAGAAAATTTTAGGATGTGCATGTACATGTATGTGAACTATGTGTTAAAATGTAAGTATTCGGTAAACAGGTAGTACACTTAACAACTTTTCGAAGTATACACATTCGTATCGGGGCAGTACTGGCTTGATAATTGAGTTTTTGCTCTGAAACTTGCAATAAGCATTCGGTAAACAGGAAGTACACTTAAAGATTTTTCTAAGTATACACATTCGTATCGGGGCCTTACTGGCTTGATAATTGAGTTTTTTGCTCTGAAACATGTAATACGCATGCAATAAATACTAACTGATTTATTGGTATAACAAATATTCAAAATAACAGACAACTGACTGCTTACAATCATTTAGAATACTGGCACCCACAGAATACAAATTCACAACATCAGTCAAGAACGCGTAAGACCACCATCATTTCATGGAGGTAATGCAAATATGAACGACACTTTGGGAAATCCTAGCCCATTTCGTACGCGCCTTCCAAGTTCAGACCACAACCATATGGGACATTAGGATTAAGCAATATGCCAAATATCAGGCTGCTGCATGTTATAGTTGCTTAGAAAACTGAGACGGAAATTGTACATGTATGTGAAACATGTGTGAAAATCCAAGTATTTGGAAGTAGATGAGCAATTAAATCGCTTTACACCATGTTGGAATATAGGATAAAGCAATATGCAAAATATCAGGCTGCTGTATGTTATATCGTTTCTTAGAAAACTGCGACGGAAAATAAAGAGGTCCTTTTCTGAGGACAAAGGAGCACATCAATTTTAATTCTCCGGTGGCCAGTGAGGCTATACCACGTGACTTTTAGAATCTCATGCACATGTTTCTATTGAAAAAATAACTCGCTTTAGTTAGGATTTTTTAAAAATAATTTCTCGGTATTAACATGTGGACAAATTTTGATGAGATATAACCATTGATAACGCACTTCTGTGATCACGCGTTTTTATCCACGGTTAGTCTATCCTATTAATTTGTAACCGTTTCTCAAACATTCAAAGACAAATTATGACTGGAGCTTCGGAACATGTGGTCGAATGTGGTTCACACACAATCCTAAAATCCAATCAATCTAGCCCTTAAACTTTATTAACGCTAACCATGTTATTAACGCTAACCATGTTATTAAGGCAGTGTTATTAACGCTAACCATGTTATTAAGGCAGTGTTATTTGATATTCTGTAACATATGTTTATTGTATTTAATCCGGACTCGGGCTACTTATGGTGATTTTACAGTATTTAAAATGAGTGTCGCACACAACTGGAAGACTGGAGAATGTCGTTCACACTCGTCTGATATTCTTATACGATACCGGATATTCAGTGTATCTCGTCATTCTGTGAAGAACAGTTTTTTATTTGGATCTGTGATCCTTCTGAATATCAGCCTCAGAATCAATTGTGTAAACCTTTTTACTCGGTTATGTGGGAGAATGGCTTCTAAAAGTGGGAGATTCGGTTGACGTTTATATGTTCCAACTATACTTTTTGTCCGAATTCATTCGTGAGAACCTTTTATCTCGGTTAGGTGGGAGAATGGTTTCTAAAAGTGGGAGATTCGGAGATTTTAACCAGTGAAGAGTTTTGTTGCTGACTAAATATTTTACTTGCTGATGCGGTTCCGTTCTATTAATTAATCAGTTTCTTTATCCCTTACATGTAATACATGTACTTCTTATTCCTTTGAATTGATGTATCATCTGAGTATGTATTCGTCAACGATTTAGTTTAGTGTAAACTGTTTGATGTTGCGTCGATGCAATCACGGACTTTATAATTACGTGGTCATAGTTAATTTAAACGTAATTCATTACGAGACTTTTGCTGTTGTTGGTTCCGTCCCGCCTCATAAAAGGACATATGCACATAGTGTGGTCCGAACACGAGGAGCTGTTGTTGTTGTTATTTCCCACTCTAATGTCCCTCTCGCCTCTTTAAGGGGACATTATGGTGTGGACTTATGCAAGTGTTCTTCGTTTGAGTGAAATGGAATAAGAAGAAATTTCATTTCTCTTGATTGAATGTAATGAAAGCTTGATGTGGTTGTAAGATGTGCACGAGGATTTCGGTTTAACATGTAAATCTAGTCATTCAACGTACGTTGGACAGTCGTCGGATCGTACGGACACATTAAATTTTACCTTGGGCGTGGTGAATTTGCTCGTGGGCGGTGCATTTATGACAAATGCTGTATAATGGATGAAGTAAATGCGGAGGACAATTTAAATCCAATTCAATCGCAGATGAGCACTATATTGACTGAACAGATTGATTTTAAAAGCAAGGTAAATAGTAGCAATATTGCTGTGTCTTATCAAAAGTGAAAAAAATACAAACGGAACAGAACATTAAATGGAGATTTGAGTGCAATAAAAAAGTGAAATATACGCCTTTCCAATAATTCGATAAATTTTTCGCTTACCTCCCCTGAAAAAGTCACGTGACAACAATACAGGATAAAATGTCTGACAGTCAATTGCTGTGAAGCGAAAGTGAACATTATTTATTTGGTTTAACAACGGTAAGTGTATATATTTATACATCTGTTAGTAGACGATATTGTATCTAGTCTTAACCCTTAATCTCAAGTTTTCTTTGGCTCGTAAATCAAAAGTTTACGAATTATTCACGGCCAATTCGTCGGAATTTTGGCATTCGCCATTCTGCAAAGCGGATCGGTTTAGGAGGTCATTTGTTCATTAAATTTCAGTAAGTAAGCGAAAATATTTATAATCAGGTAACAGAAAGCTTAAAACTGGATATTAAGAGTTCGCCTGAATTTTTTTACTAATTGTGCGTAAATATTTGACAAATTCTGCATTCGTACCCGAAATGGGCCGTTTCGTCCAGACACCAACTACTAGAAGTACATACAGACTGATTATTTTCAGCATCAAGATTTATATATATATATTTATATAAAGCTTCATATATTCTTAATAGTGAATCAAACTTTAAAAATTGTTGACATGTTTAATCAGTTTAATCATCTCATGGTTCAAACGAGAGAACCATTTAAAAGGATATCTATTCATTAAACATTCTGTCAGAGATTTTGGTATTTTATGGACGACAACCGAATTAACTTGTTTTTCCATGCAAACATTTTTAAGCACGTGTGGCTAGTATAGATCCAGATCCGTGCCATCTGATCAGGATCAGCATTGTTTACTTTTGGTCAGAAATAGCCTAATGGTAATAATCCTGATCATCAGATGACAAAAAGTAAGATTCCCTGATGAAACTTACATAATACTATGTGGGCTGTTATTTTAAGCCTTGGGGTGCTTCATGCTAGTTCAATATTTTGAAAGTTTCAAAACATAGCACACATTTGTTTTTCAGGTGTCCAAAACATGAGTGCTACAGAAAACGACCACAACTACCCACTTAAAAGTGTTATGCATGATGAAAAATCTGATTCCCTCTCCGAGCTAAATGGCCGTACATATAAAAGAGTAAGTACTAAAATGCATGTTTTGTTATATTAACCCTTTACTAAATCAATATATCAAGATTTCATGAAATTGGCGACCAGTTTAGATCAAGATTTGCAGGAACTTTCTATGCCTTGAGATTAGGAGCTACACTATTTGCTTTAAGATGCATTAGGTTTCAGACCAAAGGTGAACATTTAAGATTCATATCAAATTGTGATTATTTTATGTTTACACATACAAAGATATTTTATTTAATTTATATTTGACATTAAATTTATTCCTGTAGCATGTTTTTACATTTTCCTAGATGCTTTGATTTAATGTTATTATTTTGTCAGCTGAACAGAATGGTTTCTTTATCTTTATAAGTAGAAGAGGGTTATATCAAAATTAAGAAGGTGATTTTGTATCAAAATAAACTAAAAAGGCAGCATATCCCACCAAAACAGCTTGGTCATGGCCAAATGATGGCCAAGGGAATGAAACCATACCTTGTACCAAATCCTTGTCACAGAAAATATTATGATATATAAAATATGATGATAGATTTCTTTGTTTTGTTTTTTGCAGATTGGTACGAACTGCTGTGTTCCATGCTGCCGGATGCATGGCTATCCAATTATTAATGGGGAGAAAATACGGTACCACCAATTCCCTTCTGATGAAGCAGTCAAGAAACAGTGGCTAGCCAAAACAAGAGTTGATTTCGGCAAGACAGTTAAGCTGCACAGCCGAAAAACAGTTTGCTCCTTGCATTTCCAAGACTCAGACTATGTTGCAAATGGATATTCGAAGAAGAAATTAAAGAAAGATGCTGTTCCAAGCAAGTTCGACTGCTGGAATGATATTCCCCACTTACAAGAAAAAACAAAAAAGGAGAGACAGCCAAATAAACTGCAGTTAGCAAAACCTCTCAGAAATGTGTGCACTGAAGAACCTATCAATGAAATAGAAACCTTAGTTATACACTGCTGTGCCTTACGTGCCTGAAATCAGTGACATTTCAAATAATGTAGACACATCTGTTAAATCTGTTACCCCTCACACTGATGTCTTTGGAAGCGGATTTACAAAAGAATCGTTCGCAACTCCACATAACTTCTTGTTCAATACGCATCAAGTGTTAAGTTTCGCCCGCATTCGGCTTGAATCCATCATTCTTCAAAGTCAGATACTGGAACTGGAGAAAATTATTGCATTTAAAGATGAACAGTTAAAGTCTTTGCAGGAACAAATCGAATCAGTTAATTTTGATGTTGACAATTTAAATAATGAAGAAGTGCAGTTCTACACAGGATTCCCATCCATCGAAGTGTTTAACATTGTGCTTGAATTGTTAAATCCTGGGCCCAATGGGGAAAACATTATAATGAAACAAAGCGATGGGGTTGACACAAGTGGTAAAGTCGGCCGAAAGAGATGCATGAAGCCAAGAGAACAGTTCTTCCTAGTGCTATGTAGACTTCGCTTGGGATTATTTGAAAAAGATCTTGCAGTAAGATTTGGAATTTGCAAAAGTACTGTTAGCCATATAGTGACAACCTGGGTTAATTTTATGTATTTAAGACTGGGCTCCCTGAACATATGGCCGTCAAAGGCAAAAGTTGACAAATTTATGCCATCATCATTTAAAAGCAAATATCCTTCAACAAGGGTGATCATTGATGCTACAGAGCTTAAAGTTGAAATGCCATCCTCTTTATTGCTGAAATCACAGTCCTACAGTAATTACAAAAGTGCAAACACAGTAAAAGGGCTAGTAGGAATTACCCCTGGTGAAAGTGTTTGTTTTGTGTCACAGTTGTGCACAGGTTGTATATCGGACAAAGAGATAACAATACGGAGTGGATTTTTAGATCTTCCTTTTGACGAAGGAGATAGTATCATGGCTGACAAGGGTTTTGAAAATATAAGGCCTCATCTTCCACCTGGTGTCTCGCTGAATATCCCGCCCTTTATGGGAGAAAGGGGTCAAATGTCCCATCATGATGTGGTGGAAACACAGAAAATAGCCAGTGAACGAATACATGTAGAGCGAGCAATAAGAAAAATCAAAGAGTTTCACATCTTTGATCAGACATTGCCTTTGACACTTGCTGGCATTGTAAATCAAATGTGGACAGTGTGTGCTCTTCTGACATTATTTCAAAATCCAATTATATCACAATAAAAAACATAATTATGATATGGATATGCAGCCTGATCTGGATATTTACCTTTCTTGGTGAGAAATCTAAAAGCAAACAAATATAAATATTGGACTGACTAAATGAATATTCCTACAGATTCCACTGTTTGCCAATGTGATAAAACCTGTATTACATGGAGTACAGGGTGAACTGAATTTGTGACATATATTGTGTACATATACTTATCAGAAATTGCCTTATACTGTAGTTCTTCACTGTTCCTATTGACCATTTCGAAATTAGTGTATAAACTACGGAAGTCGGTATTTCCGTACAATCGGTCAGGGGGGTACGCGTATGTCTGACGACATTGCATCTATGCGTAAAATCAATCATATTTTAATTTTTTTATTGAAATCAACAAACTTTCAATAGACAGTTACTGAATATGTAAAAATATACTAAATGACATGAGAAATAATTTCGTTTTATGTAACTTTATCAGTTTTCTCAGTCAAAAATTGGGATAGCAATGTTAGCTTCGTCCGTGAATGTTGATAAAGAATGAAAAAAATACATTTAAGTACCTACATTAGATATTTTTATGGCAAGTTACAATTTATAGTTAAACCAAATAAAATGTGTAAATGTTTTCGCAAATTTCAACATTTAACCGTTGTAAAACATGTTTTTCTCAATACGTTCTATATATCGCCATTATCGGCAACCCCCCTGACCAAAGTACGATCGGTACCGGAAAACGGGCTAAATAGGTAATTTCGAAATCGAGAATATGCGATAAAACCTGTATATATTGAGTAAAAGGTTAACTGTTACCAAAAATATGCAATATGGCTAATAAAGTGCTTCCACATGTAACTATGTCTAACAGTAACTCTGGCAAGTTACTAATAAAGTATAATATTAGAAAAATTTTGATCCATCCCAAACGATGCTGTGCATATGACGGAGAACATGGAACATTCAATGTGGTATTTTCAGATTAATACTAAATCCATGTTGAGCGGTGTATTGTACCCGGATAAAAGAATGGGTTTGTCCTAAACGAGAACGGATAAAAGAATGGGTTTGTCCTAAACGAGAAACCAATTTGCGGAACCTAATAGAATAGAATTTTGACAGGGGATCTGATATTATAAAACCTGTATATTACAGAATGGAGACCGTTGCAAAATACTGTAAGGAAAGCGTCCTTAAAATATTGCCATCTGGCCTAGTGATATCATGATTGAAGTAAATTATAAAAAGGCAGTAGAAGTAAAGGTAGGTTACTGAACTTTTACAAGAGGAATTATAAGCTTCTAAATAAAATACTGTTTTTGATATAAAAATATAGTTGTTAAAAGAACTGTAATTGTGTTGAATTTTGACAGGCATGATGTGTAACCAGTTACAACTGGCTATGGCACCCTGTTCATTGAGAGAAATGGAAATGCACATTTCCACCCATTCCCCCTAGCATTGGGTTCATGTGGTGTGCATACTAAAAGACACATTGAATTTCACAATTTGTTAAACACTAGAGATGTGTCCCTAGGTAACAGATGCTCCCACTCTCAGTAAATGTAAAAAGGCCAATAATGTGGTCACAACACACTGTACATCAGAACTACACGATAAAGTCAGCATCAAGGTTTATCATCATTTCAAGTTGGAATAACTGCAAAGGATAAAGATCAATTTATAAACTCAAAATTTCCGCAAAAAAATTAACAAAGTTAATTTTCACAAAATGAAATAATCCAATCAGAGTTACCTAACACTTACGTACTACAAACAGTTAACATGATGGGCAACAAACTAATAAAGTTTCATGAATTTCGCTAATATAGTAAAGCTGTTATGTGCAAACAAATATTACAATGGAAGCGCGGCGGAAAACGTTGCCAATTGAAATGGAAATGGAACGGAGTGGAAATGCACAAATTTCATTTTCGTGATTTTCAGTACTGTATTTTATCTTTAAAAGTTGATTAATTTTGATCTAGTGCTGAAGATCATATTGGTAAATCATGTGGAACTATAGCCTGGGCTATATTGTTGTATCAGCAAATTTCAGTAATACGGTGCAGGAACAAACTTGTAAACTTTATTGATCTTTAATTAAACAGTGACAATCTTTCAAAACTCTTGGATTTACGGTAATGGTACCTTTTGCTAGGTCTAAGCAAATTATCATTCAAAGTCAAATTTTGTCTGAAGTGTCGGAAGTTCGAATGTTGTGCACACACATAATCCTAAAATCAAATTAATCTAACCCGTAAATCTTTATTTAGTCAATATTGCTGTTATATTGTATTAATGCAGTATTGCTGTTGTAATAATGGCTTTTCTACTAATTTGATTGATCATATTTTATTATGTGAATATATTTAAATATTGTCAAGTATAAATACAAAAAATAAATGGGGTTACCCTTAATTGGGGCCCGAAACGAGAAAAACAAATCTTTATTAACGCTAGCCATGTTATTTAGGCGGTGTTATGTAACATTCTGGAACATACGTTTATTGTATTTAATCCGGACTGGGGATACTAATAGTGTTTTAAAGTATTTCAAATGAGTGTCGCACACAACTGGAAGAATGGAGAATGCCTCATTTTCTTAATAAGTTTCCGGATGCAGTGTACTGTTTCTCGTATTTCTGTGAAGAACATATTTTTATTTTCATCTGATCAAATACATAATATACCTGCCTCAGAATCACTACACCTAGTATTGTTTTAATATGGAAATACTCAGCGATGCATGTTTTCATTCCACAGCTTATTCTATGGTTGTATTTAAATGCTCAGTTATTACAATGATAATGCAAGAAAAAAATGGCAAAATTGAGTATTATCACTGAATGGGAAAATAGATAGTTTTATAGTGCAGCGCATAATATCTCTCTTCTAACCATTTTAGTACGTTGGAGCGGTTTCTGTTCAACATCATTACGTTTGACCCCATCAGTAACTAAAACAAGTTTTAAAAAGCGCATTTTATGCTCCAAATCGTAGATTTAAGAATAATAAACTCAAGAAAAGGTATTAATCTTAAAAAAGGTAGTAACATTGATAACAAATGGTATAAGGTAATGTCTGATAAGTTTGATGTCCGTCAATAAAACGACCATTCCCTATTCTGCATGTTCTTTCGTGCATATGAAACAATTCTTTTGCCGAAATATAATTGTTTTTTTTTAATTACTGAGCCATTTCTTACAAATTTAATTTAACGCACACCATTTGGTTCACAGATTTGTGGAGTGCTTATATTTACTTATTTTTCAATATAATACTGCCTGTTTTCTCAAAAACGTTTTTTCTTATTCTAATACCATTTAGAACATGGTTTTACAGTGTTTTTTTAAATCCTCTCTTGACACAGGGAAGAAAAGAAACTAGCTTACATTGTAAACATATGCAATTGATGACCAATTTAAACTTTGGGTGAGTGTATACTTCGGGTGATTGATCAATATTGGCTGGGATATTGAAACCAGCCATCTAAAACTGGCTGAAATATTAAAACAACGTTGATTTTAGAACTACTGTTTACATATGTAAGTATCGTGCTCAACGACCTACATAGGACGTAACTAAAAAAAGCGCTGATTGATTGTACGGTGAGACATTTTACAGCCGCAAAACGGCACAAACAACGTCACCGTGATATTGAAAAAGATTAAAGAGGAGCTTTGAAAGCCACCGAACACGACAAATATGAAGGTATTGCAGCCTCGTTTTGAACTTGTTTATGGGCAGTATTGAAAATCAAAATTACTGCCCACGTCGTCTAGCTCCGGTCTGAGGGCAACTCAATATTTACACAGGTAAACATTAAAATGTCGATCCATTTCAATCGATGCTATGCCTTTGGCGGTAAACATGGTACAAAAAATGTACCTTCAATGGGGTATTTTCAGATTAATACAATTCCAAGTTCCGCGGCGTATGGTCGCCAGATATAAAATGGGTTAGCCCTAAACAATTGGCGGAACTAAACTGAATAGAGTTCTGAAGTTTTTTGGGTGGTGATTGCACAATACATAAATCTGTATCGGTTGTGATATTGAAGCTACCCATCTTTAAACTGGCCGAAATATTAAAACAACGGTAATTTTAGAAGTAATCATAAAACATAGATACGTATCTTGCTCAACGATCTTCAAAGAATTTCAAAGTAAAAACGCTACTCTGGTACATGTATTTCAGATATTTGATGCTAAACAGTATTCCTTTTTGTGCATGTCTCGGCCATGTAAATGGAGCTTTCTTTTATCAAATCTTGCATGAAAACATATATAAATTCTCAGGAAACTACATTTCTTAATTAACAATAAGCTATTATAAGTATATCGTAGTAAAATCAGATTTTAAACAATCCAGCAAAATAATTGCAATTAAAACCGAAAGGCGGACATGATGAATGTATTTTATTTTTGAAAATGCTCCAAAAGCTCTGGTCTCCTAAAGGTCATTGAGTACATGCCTTTCTGCTTAACAATGCTATTAGCGTCTTATGTTTAAATGTTTGCTTGCTTTTGAATGCAACATTGCCGAGGTGATGTGTGGGTTAGAGGTATTTCTACAAAACAACTTGTACTCGTATTTGTTTCTTAACATAAGAATCTTTCGGGAAAGTGTGAGGTTGGTACAACATAGGAACTGGTTTAACCCCCACCCACAGTGGCAACTTGTTTTGCCACTGCCGTTCTGAAGCGCTAACCCCAAGTGTTCTCATTTTCGTTAATTGTTTGTGATATCTTTTTTTAAATTGATCGTTTAAAAAATCATGCTCTCTCTTCCTCTCTGCTTTATGGCTGTGTGTGGACATAGACGTTCAAAATGATTTTTTATTCAAGTAAAGCATGTTCAAACGAAAACATGTTGGAATTTAATAAGTGTGAACATAGAATGCAAAGTGTTCTTAACACAGATCAGATATAGTACGATAAGTACACACAGGGTTAATTCAGTTCATCAGATGAGAATACACAGGGTTAATTCAATTCATAATATGGCATTTGGACCATTTAAATACTCCCTAAGAGCATACATAATTTTAATTTTCACATAAATGTTTGTCGTAAAACCCTAGAAATTTAGTTTTCCTAAATGTATAATCTTGTGGATTTAGACTGTTGTAGTTTTAAGTCTTTATTACTTAACCAAGTTTGTTTCTTATTTTTTTATGTTTTAATGACATTATAAAGGATAAGGAGGTATTGTTGAAGGTTAGTAATTTTCCAAAAGAATTTAAAAAAAATATATAATAAAATTAATAAAAGACAAAAGAAATAAAAAAGAAGAAGAAGAATATAAACATTATTAATAAGGTTACTGATTTTTTAACTAAATAAAGAAAAGTAGACATTAGGAAGGACAATCGCAAGTAATCTATAAAGATAAAGCTAATATTGAGGAGGAAAGATAACAAACAAAAAACTTTACAAGAAAACAGATGATAATAAGGCAAACATAATATGAGGAAGAGAGGGGGCGAATATCAGCCAGACAACCAAGAGTAATCAGAAATAAAAATCAATGTCCACTGTCCGCACAAAGCACCAAGAAAGTTTCCCAGATTTTTTAAAGTTAAGTTTGACAGTTAAGGTTTTCTCCGCATTGTATTTTTCTGTCTTTATAAAAAGTATTAATTGCTTTAAAAAAAACTTCAGCATTTTGTAAGCCTGAATTCATTTTACTTTTGTAAATATGGAGTTTTTCTAATAGAAAAAATGACATGCAAGTCAGTTTAGATGTATCTGCTTCCCAAAGTAAAGTCCAGTTTAGTCCAATCAAAACTCCGGCAAATTACAGGTTCTGCTGAGTCACATTTAGACATTTTGTATAACATTTTTCACATTCCCAAAATATATGTGTTAATATTTTAGAAGACGTGTTACAGAAGCTGCAATTGTCGTTGTTTTTAAGACCTATTTATATTACAGACGATTCGTACCAAGTATTCTATGTAAAATTCTATATTGTATCCATTGTAGTTTAGATACATCATCTGAAGTACAAATTCACGTGAATAAGGATTATTTACATTTTTATAATTAGAACCATCTTTCTCAAGATTAAGTTTCAAATTGTAGTCTCCGACTATAATAATGTTACCCTCAGCTTGTGAGACTTTATCTTTAACTTTTAGATAGCTCTTCCTGGAATGTTGCTATTTTCATCTCTATTTTGATCATAAAGACTTATAAATAAAAAATTCAGATTGTGTATTTTACACTCCATTATTAAAAGATTACTATCATGATTGTCTTTTTCTATATTTTGCAACTTTACATCAAAATTATTATTAGCAAGGCTGGCAGCGCCTCGTGACTGACTACTAAAGTTGCTAAAAAGACACTCGTAACCCAACTGGCTTTTTATTATTTTAAAGTCCTTGTCCGTGAAATGTGTATCCTGTAAGAAATATATGTCATTTTATAAAAAATAATTAAAGACATCTTTTCAATTATCCCAAAGACGTTGAACATTCATTGATGTTATCTTCAAGACTTCAGACATTAAGTAACAATACTTTAGAACCTATGCAGTCTGGGACAATAAACCGACCTATACTGCAAAGCTGATAGTCCCCGCTCTATTCATCATACTGAAAAATTGTTGTAAATATTTTGTAAAACAAAGCTTGAAGTTTAAATGAAAGAGTTATTAGAGTGAAAAAAAACAACAACAAACAGAATTGTTTAGCAATAATGAAACATATTATATACATTGAAAATTTGTTTAATGCTGTTTTTACCATTTTGTTGTTTCCAATTTGAGTTTTAAGTTTAAGACATACGGGAAAATATTTGATGTATTATTATATAACTCTTCACTCAATATGTACGCATTATAACGCATGTGTAACCAGCGCAGATTCAGATCAGCCAGCACATCTATGCCATCAGATCTGGATCTGCACTGGTGGCATCTAGGACAAAAAATAAACTAATAAATCTAAATGCAAACAGTGCAGATAGAGATCCGACGGCACAGATGTGCCGGCTAATCCGGACAAACACCGATCTAACCCACAATAAGGGTTTGTAGTATGTAGTAAAGAGTTAATGTGTTCCTTACAAAAAATAACAGTGCCCTACTCCGTTTAGTGACCATTTGGCATATAAATGTACATTTAAGGTTTTCTATAACTTAGTGAGATTGGTATCTATAAATCACTACAAGTGTATGATAAACATTAGCTTGACATACATAAGTAAATAAAGCCTACCTCGCTAAATTCATTTTCATATATATTTTATATAGTAATTACCTAATTCGGCCAATGCATTTATGGTTAATGCAGCACTGAAAAGTATTTGCCACGCATCATCATATCTACTAAATTTCAGATAAATTACTATTATGATGTATCAATACTTGGTCGCTTATGCATCAATAATACTGTCACCGCTTGGGGTCGGTCCAAAATGCGCCCAATCTAGAGCAGCATAAACCATACAGGTCATAAATCATTTTGTTTACAGCCAATAGTAAAGTAAATATCAATTTCGTGTAGTCATTTGCATATAAATACGAAAGCACGTTTAGTGTTGAAAGCAAACAGCCACCCAAACATTTACAAGTTTGTTCATTTTGATCGCTCTTCTAGAAGTGTATTGAGTTCATCGTGTGGAATATGTGTTTTTGAAAGATCGGTGCAAAGATCGAATCGGATCTTCTTTTCATTGAGCAGACCAGGCGTTAGAGACTTCCAAAAGCTTAGCGTTCTTTGAGGTGAGATCTTCTCCTATCCCGATCGACGTACCTTTAGCTGGCGTCTCGCATCGATGACTGCTATTTTGACGGATCTTGCTACAAACTTGCACGTAATAGGTATGTTTGCATCTTTGGAGAACTGACCTATTCTATGCGCGAAATCTATGTCAGCCTTTGAGATCTTGATACCGAGTTTATCGTTAAAGATTTTGATGATCAAATCGGATCTCTGTGCAGATGATTCTGCTTGAACACTATCATTCACGATATAGATCCTCACACTATTCATATGAGTATATTGCTCCAGGTTGTTAATCAGAATTTCATCGGATCTTTAACGACATTCTCTTTCTGTAATCATTTTGTAAAATTTAACATTACTATCTTTTATTCTTGAGTTGTTGTTTTTTTTAGTCAATCTTTGCATATTTGCTCTCATGTCAGATTGTTCATTTTGCAATTTTTCGATGTCATGTGAAGGATTGATTTAAATACGTTCTCTTTTTACTTTACTTAGTTGCTCAAAGGTTTTGTCTATATTATCCTTGATCCCCTGGCCTATTTTCACATTTCAGCCAATTTACTTTGTCATTTACGAAATTTTCCGAGACTAGTTTTTGTCAAACTTTTGTCAATGTACTCTTAGAAGCTAAACGATTTAGTTTCTTTTCAATCAAACTTGGAACAAGTCACCCATGCTGGATTCCTTATCACTTTTGGGTGTCTGAGTAAGCATAGAGTCGATTTCCCCCTATGTTCTGCCCCTTTTTACGCAGAAAAATGAATTTTATGTTGACAACATCTCTATAAAATGAGTTTGAGACTTGACTGAAGTGGCGAGGATAATCAAGTTTCTTACCTTATTTTAATTAATTTTCAAAAGGAATAGATGGAGATGGTATTTTGAAAGCAACCAAACATGTCAAAAATGATTATATTGCAGGCTCGGTTTTATTAAGCTTGTTCATGGGCAGTAATGGAAATGCATATAACTGCCCACAACGCCTGGACCCGGGTTGAGAGCAACTCTTAGTCAGATATAACCTCACGATTCTAATACATTGTAGTTCTTCACGTTTCCTACATGCGATAAAACCTGTGTATATTGAGTAAAGGGTTAACTGTTACCAAAAATATGGAATATGGCTAATAAAGTGCTTCCACATGTAACTATGCCTCAGAGTAACTCTGGCAAGTTACTTATATAGTATACTAATAGAACAATTTTGATCCATCCCAAACGATGGTGTGCATATGGCGGAGAACAAGGAACATTCAATGTAGTATTTTCAGATTAACAATATTCCATGTTAAGCGGTGTATTGTGCCCGGATAAAATACTGGGTTTGCCCTAAACGAGAAACCGATTTGCGGAACCTAATAGAATAGAATTTTGACAGGGGATCTGATATTATAAAACCTGTATATTACAGAGTGGAGACTGTTGCAAAATACTGTAATGGAAAATATTGTCATCTGGCCTCGTGAAATCATAGTTGGAGTAAATAATAAAAAGACAGTTAAAGTAAAGGTAGGTTACTGAACATTTACAAGAGGAATTATGAGCTTTAGTTCACTAAATGTAACGAAAGTTACTAAATAAAATGATAATTTTACCTTGCATTGACATCAGCCCCATTGACAATTAACGTTTCGATGCCTTCTTTTGAACCACTGTCTGCTGCATAATGCAGTGGAGTCATTTCGTATTCATTTCTGAAAGAAAGATTTTTGAACTTTGGAAACAATTACTTGAACGAAGATTACTGAACTTTTACAAGTGGATTTATGAACTTGAGTTCGGATAATGGTAACTTAACCTTCTAACTAAAATGATAGTCTTGCATTGCAATAAAATCAGCTACATTGGCAATTTAAGTTTCAACGAATTATTTTGAACCCTTTTTTCTGCATAAAGAAGTGGAGTCCGTTCAAGATTTCCTCTGAAAAGAAGATTATAACAAAGTTGCATTACTAAAATAAAGAATTTTGTTTAAGTTAATTAAGTCTGAAAGTCCCCCCACAAATACCATATACTTTATTCTGTACTACGGCTTCATTTGTGCCTGTGGTATCAATACTGTTTTTGATATAAAAAGATAGTTGTTGAAAGAACTGTATTTGTGTTTGATATACATACATGTTACCAGTTTCAACTGACTATGGCACCCTGTTCATTAAGAGAAGCGGAAACGCACATTACAACCTATTTCCCCTAGCAATGGGTTCATACTTAAAGCCAAATTGAATTTCACGATTTGTTAAACACTATAGATGTGTCCCTAGGACACAGATGTTCAAGGCCAATAATGTGGTCATAACACACTGTACTTCAGAACTAAACGATAAAGACGTGTGTTGTTATTCTAAACATCAAGGTTTATGATCATTCCATGTTGGAATAACTGCAGAGGATAAAAATCAATTTATACACTATACATTTCCGCAGAAATATTAACAAAGTTAATTTTCACAAAAGGAATTAGTGTGAGGACTTACCTCACCCTTATGTAGTACTTACTCTGGTAAAACTACGGGTGGACAGAAACGAAACATAAGGTGCACAATTACACATGATGGTCAACAAAACTGTAATGTTTCATGGTTTTGGCTCTAATAGTTTTAAGTTACGCGCGACAAGTGATCACAAGGTAAATGTTTTATAATACTGAAGTGCAAAAGGGTCCATAACTTTTGTTTTAAACGGTATGGCCAGAAACAAAACACCAGGTGCACAACTACACAGGATGGTCAACATACCTGACAGTGTAAAGTTTCATGATTGTGGCTCTCATACTTTTTAGATACGCGCGACACAAGTTTGGGACGGACAATGGAAAACCTCAGTGCTCCCATCTTTCATAGTGGAGTAAAATACTATATTGCAGAAAACAGAAGAAACATGGCCACCCGTCGTCCCCGACACCCTCTCAACCCTCTCGAACAAAAAAGGCAGAGCCCTACAAATATTTCACGCAGTCATATCTACACTTGTTACCGAGCATAATATTATGTTAAAATATTGGGAATAATGGAAGTAGATCGCATCATAACCATCATAAGCATTCGGCAACAGACCACACGACCTAATAATGACTGCTATTTACCCATTTTAAACTTTACCGGGCTAAGGAAAGAGCAATGTGAATAAATATGAACCCATCATGAAGCCTAAATTTTAGACATACTCAACCTCGTTTATGCTTTCGAAACAGAGCTTTTTGGTTCCGTTAAAGATCAATAAAATTGCATAATATGAAAGTAAAAAAGCATTTCAATCCATAAACGGGACTATTTAAACGATAAATTGGTATAATGCCACAATTGTGTTGGCGTGGAGCGTATACAGGCTGTATGATTCTTTCAATTTGAAAGCAATTCATATATTTTGGTAAGCGTTTCAGCTAGATTATTCTTCTGCATGGCAATTGTAAGTAAGATACTTGAAAATTGAAATAATTAACGACGCAATCAACCTCATTCATCGAGGTACATGTAACAGTAGTTAATTAACTTAACACATCATTTATCTATTAAGAGAGCGCTTGGTAATTTTATGTTGAATTTTAAATGAACTTAACCAAATATTACATTGTAATGCACTTTCAATGCTGTAAATTTACTATATACCATAATGAAGTTTCGCTGTAAAAATCAATGAATTATATTGTTAAAGATGAATTGCGAATATAATGTTAAGCGAATGAATCTAATGAATCTCTATTACGCCAGGGATTCAATTATTGACATAAATGTGTCACTAACTGTTTGATAATACATTAGAAATGTAAGCAAATATAGTGAAATCCAACATTTTACAATGGAAAATTTAAAAGCAACTTACAGTGTCTTATGTTGTTGTTCCGTGTGTGTTTATTTAAAGAAGTATGGTGAGTGTAATATCACATGTTGGATGTAAAATTTAATTTAAAAAAATAAACTATAATCGTAACATCCTAGTATCTTCAATACAGCTGAATTTTAAATAATTGTTTAATATGTATATATATTTCAAGATATCTGCTAATGCAAATCGAACTCGAGAACCGGTGTATTACAAAATGTTGGAAACGTTTTCAAAAAATAAAAAAAAAATGTTTTGTTTGTTTTATAGACAATACTGCGAGGAACAATAGAGTTTTTATCCTTCCGCACGCATGCATGTACGTGCACAACCTCGTTTTTTCTAAAAGTTGTAGTATTGTTATTATGAACTATATGCTAGCTGGCCAAAACTATTTTTGCAGCTATAATGTATCAAGTAGTAAAACTTTTAACTTGAAAAGATCTCTAAATACAATATATTCGGTATTGGTTTATGCTGAAAGAATTTTCTATATATTATCTGAATGAAATGTCATACCTTTCGTTTACGTCTGCTCCTTTTTTAATGAGGTATTCTATTCCCTGCCGAGAACCATTTTTCGCAGCCAAATGTAACGCAGTCATACGTCTATCGGCACTGTAGAAAAACATGGCCATCACTATCAATTCATATAGAACAGAATAGGTCTTATGCTAAAAAATGGCTCCTCGGAAATGATAGTAAGGCTTAGTTTTCAATAAAGAATTATAGTAAAAGTACAGATTGCCGGCTAAATTTTAGTGGCATGATAATAAATTTTTGACCTATTATTATTTGCAAACTTAGTAAGAATATACTTTTGAAAAATATACTATTGCTTCATAAGAAATACCCTATTCAATGTCAAAGGCTCAATAATGATATCGGTCAGAGACCTGGGTTGGAGGTTATAAAACTGAGCATGGAAACTAGTCTCAAATCTCAAGCATCTGATTGGCTGAAATGGCGACTGGTCGCCATTTCAGCCAATCAGATGCTTCAGATTTGAGACTGGTTTCCAATCTCAGCTTTATAACCTTCAGGCCTGATATTACAATTACCAAATAATGTCAACGCTCTTAATTTATGCGAATTTCATACAGCTTCATCATAAGTTAGAATTATTGTTACCTTGTACTCATTGTTGATGGTACTTGTACTCATTGTTGATGGTACACGTTTGTGTTGTAAGTCTCCTTATAATAAGCCCATTATTTTCACTCAGTTAACTATCCCGGTCAACTAAAAAAGAAAACGTAACATTCCATGTTAATCTTGATATTTATTAACGATTAATCCATTACAGCACATTCATTGGTAATTTAGTCTCGTCTGTGCGCTCAATACAATCGCCCCTTGTAAAGGCCCTAAAAGTCTTTCGTTATGGACTTATAAACTGATATCTATATCTCTACAAATGAGCAGATATGTCAATTTAAAAAGAAGTATATTGACTGGAACATGGCATTTGGGGAAAAATGTAAATCATTTTGATAAAGTTTGAGATCACATTTAATAGCTCCGTCTTATCTGTTCTGCACCAGAATGCGTTTAGTTGGTCACTAGGCCAGGAAGTCAGTCTCCGACTTTACCTATGACTTGGGTTGGATATGGGTATGTTCAACAGACAGTACATCGTTATATTTTTTTTAATCCATTTACCATGCTAGTCCAATTTGTTATTAACAATAGTATGTTAAATACCTTTGTAAACGCACTATAAGTGAACAAAGTTCATTCTTTGAAAACAACATCAAGCAATAAACATGACTCATATTCAAATGTTAGACTGCGTAGAGTATGAAATCTTAGTGATTTAAGTTTTAATTGATCATAGAACTAATTCTGTGGCATTTACGACGTAAAAGTTTTTCTTAATCATGTAAAATTGTATCTGTAAATTGAGTTAGTGTATATATAATTATTTTACGAGATACAGTCGCATTAAATTAAGATAATAAGTTAATTGAACGTTTGTTTAAGTAGCAAGAATATATTCGCAAATATACCTAAATGTTCGTTAAAAAAAAAACTAAATAAAAAAAAGTGAAATTTGAATATCCGGAATCGCCACACCATGCCCTGAACATACAGTCAAGCCTGCGAGATAGTTCCGCTTTTTTGCGGGAAACGGAATCCGAGTGCTATGCGGTAAACGAGAAACGAGAATCGAGCGTTTTAGTGCGCATGCGCACCGTGCAACCGTGCAATCGTGAAGGTTGCATTATGGTAAATAACTCGGTATTCCTCCGTGGTCCACTCGAATGAAGTCCGTTTTAATATATACTATTTTTTCCTCTTCATCTGGGGGTCTCTTAACCGTTAGAAATCGACCTGTTTGTGACTTGTTTGCAGGAATAACATGTCAGGAAAATAAATGAAAGCAATTTCATGCCTATATCTCGTTTGGTAGAGGCGAACTAGTTCCGGAAGAGCGGATGTATATTTTTGGCACCGTATTTGCGATACCGCGTTTAAAATAGGGTCTGTTCGGTTAGAGATCAGTAATTTTCTTACAAGTAAGTTAACCCCCCATTTGCTGTATGTTTTTGAATAGATGAAATGTAGATCTTCACAGTCATATATGGTTGTCTAGAAATTAAGATGATAGAAAACATGTTAAATGTGCATTGAATATTGGGAATTTAACATTGAGGTCTATGGGAATTGGATTTACTATTCAACCTATAAGATTCAAAACCTCGAAAATGTTGAAGTCGATAAAACTTGTTTTCGGTGATTGAAATCGGCTAAGTTTGATTGGGTTTTAGGTTATAAAATACTTTTTGTCAAAAATCTTGTGTTTGAAATGAAAAAATCATAATTTTGGGCACCGGATCCTATTCGGTATTAACTTTTACACAATTGAGTTGCCTGTGGGACCCCGTCTAAATACAAAAGATAGCATTAGCACGTGTTTGTGTTGAAAATCAGACTCAACAAGTTTCTTTTATTATAAATAGTTGCTTTGAATATAAAAATTGAAAAAACCGTCTGAAAATAAGCAATTTTACAGAAATATACGGGAAATTTTGACGATTTTTTCATATATGGGCGAGCCTCATTGAACCCTTATAAGTCGAGTTTTAGAGCAGATATCAAGTTGAAATTTCTACAGTGTATTACAAATACACAACACAATGAAATAATATCATAATCATAGCATTTGAAAACTCAAGTTTTTCTTATAGGTTGCATTATGGTAAATAACTCGGTATTCCTCCGTGGTCCACTCGAATGAAGTCCGTTTTAATATATACTATTTTTTCCTCTTCATCTGCGGGTCTCTTAACCGTTAGAAATCGACCTGTTTGTGACTTGTTTGCAGGAATAACATGTCAGGAAAATAAATGAAAGCAATTTCATGCCTATATCTCGTTTGGTAGAGGCGAACTAGTTCCGGAAGAGCGGATGTATATTTTTGGCACCGTATTTGCGATACCGCGTTTAAAATAGGGTCTGTTCGGTTAGAGATCAGTAATTTTCTTACAAGTAAGTTAACCCCCCATTTGCTGTATGTTTTTGAATAGATGAAATGTAGATCTTCACAGTCATATATGGTTGTCTAGAAATTAAGATGATAGAAAACATGTTAAATGTGCATTGAATATTGGGAATTTAACATTGAGGTCTATGGGAATTGGATTTACTATAGTTCAACCTGAATCGAGAAAATCTGATTGCGCAGGCTCGAGTTTCTCGTTTCACGCGTATTTGATTGGCTACTCGTTCACATAGAAGATATAGGTTTTATCGGGTTAATGAGACTGCGATACTTTAAATTTTTATTCAAATTCTAATGCAGAATAATATTTTTTTTAATTATTAATATGTTATCAAAGAAGTATTCTTAAGCTGGAAATATCTCCATATCTGTATTTTATTAGCTGCAAACACAAACAGCGAATATTGATTTTGACTGTTGTTTAAATTATTACAATTTATCCGGCAATCATATATTCTATTTTGTTTTTGTTTTCCCTCTGGTCGTGAAGCCTCAGGCTTTAAACCGTATATTTGCTACGTATCTTCAAAATTTGCGCGTCTCTATTTTGTTAACTTAGAAATATTTTGAACAATATAAATGGAGCATCTATTATAAATTGTTTCTTATACAAAACTTTTTTTTTTATATTTCTAGCAAATATAATTTAAAAAAAAACAACGAATTATTGAAAAACAAGACAAAAGGTAAGCTGGACAGAAATGATTTATTTAGCAAGTTAGCAGTCTTTTATTTTGGAATAATGAAAAAAACACGCTAAAATGTGGAAATTATAAATAGTAGACACATATTTGTAAAAATCAACCTATATGTGACTATTTAGTTGTGGTCTTTCCGTTTAAGAAAAAGAATAAATATGTTTAATATTAACTATACGCAAAAATATATATCTAATTTCTTGGCTTAAAATCAGAATGTTCTCTTTACGCATTTATATAATAAATATGCACCATTTTTCTCAAAACAACGACATTAGGTAGCACTTATGAGGAGGATTAACCAAAACCCACTTAATGTTTTTTAACATCTCTTTTAATAAGCTCGGCGATCAGTATGGTGTATTAAATTTTACACAATATACTAGACCTAGAATGGGTCAAAATAACTGACAGTGTAAAAAGAATTTTATCGATACGACAGCAGTACACACCAATCAAAGATCATAATCACGATAATCATTATAATTATAATTATTATTATTATTATTATTATTATTATTATTATTATTATTATTTATTATTATTATTGAATCGTTTTAAGAACTTGTTTCTTGATCTCTACCGTCTCATCAGGATACACACTGTTCGCTATGGATTCATTATGTCATTTTGACAAATTAGCAAACTGTGTAAATCCAGATCAAATAGCAAGGATGTGCCAGCTGATCTGATTCTAGACTTGTTGCACGTGCGGTAAAGCTCGTATATATGAACGCGGTAAAGCCCGTATATATGAAGGAAAAGGATCAAAAACATCCCTCTACCCACGTCCGACTTCCTTCTCCATAAAACGACGCACTACTAAAAGCTACGATTTCCTCACTAAATTTGTACAGCTTACTTTAAATGTTTGAATATATTGGTTTTTGTGTTGTTTGTTTGTTTTCCTAACAGCAATCTATTAAGAACAGTTTATGTCGCATGACACAATTTTGAAAATTCAGCTTTAAGCTGAGATTCATGCAGCAAAACATTAATTATACTCATAAATTTTACATCCTGTAAAACAAAAACAAGCCCGTATTTCTCATTAAAACTGACTTGTTCAAATCTTCTTTCAATAGAAAAACAATCTACTTTTTTTTACTAAAACATTTCGAACACTATAAAATGATTGAAAAACAATATCAAAGTCTGAATTGTTTAAATTTGACATTAACATTTGACAAAGATTTTTAAGTCTGCCAGACTGATACTAATAACTGTAGTTGTCACTTTAAACGGATGTGCATAGATAAGGTTACGTAACATAGCGTAACCAGTCATAATAGTCCCTTCTGTTAAAAGGACATTAAAAGTGGTAAATCTCATGATATCTCGCCATTTATTGGAACTGTGAGATGTGATAACATTTGACAAGAAACTGATTTAAATCCATAAAAGTTTGCGTAATATTCCCCAACCAGCCATAAAATTCCCCGATAATATATTTAATAAAGTTATTTTAAGGTGACGTGCGAACTATGCACAGTACTTGCATCTTTTTTTTTTCTTTCACCACGAGAAGATGAAAAAATTGCGGTGAAAAAGTTGTAACATTTATTTCCGAATTGTTGTTTAAATTTATTTCTACAAATCAGTACTAACGCATTTTTGAATTATTTACTAAGTATGTGAATTGATTATCTAAATATAATTATCTCAATCTCAATAATTAAATCAGTAAGTGTTTATGAAAAAGCATTTACACATTATATATTTCAACGTGAAAGCGTGCAATCGAGAAAATATCAATGCGCATGCCCAGCGTGAAAGCGTGCAATCGAGAAAATATCAATGCGCATGCCCAGCGTGAAAGCGTGCAATCGAGAAAATATCAATGCGCATGCCCAGCGTGAAGCGTGTAATCGAGAAAATATCAATGCGCGTGCCTAACGTGTAATCGAGACAATTTAAATGGGCATGCGCTACTAACATATAGAAAATATTATAGAAAATATTTATTTGGTAGCGCTCTGAATTGATGATTCAACGGAAATGTAATGCATTCATGGGTGCCATGTAGCATAGCTGATTTTGTTACAAATATAAACAATCGATTTAGATCAATTAGATTTTTTAAAGATAGGTAAAGTTTTTGTAAGGTCTGTTTTTGCTGCTTATCCTTCTTAATACATGCATGCAGAGTAGACTCGACTTACTTGAACTCTTGAAATGCATTGATTAAAATGGCGAAGATCAACACCTTGGTCTACTGTGGTCATAGATATTGCTTTAACTATCAGCCAAATGGTTAACATGTTTACTGATTTAATTGGTGAAATCAAATTATTTGGAGAAACTAAGCACATTTAACAACCAGAAAAGTGAAACTGCTGTTTTTGTGCTAAAGCGATTTTGAGAATATCCCGATTCTTAAAATACAAAACAAAAGTGTGGTCTTAACAATGTAGTCTAGATTCCTGGTCTTAAGCAATCGGCATTTTTATTAAATCTGTATTACATCCATTAAAACCTGTCGAATATGGCACATGTTCGATATATATTTACATCCGCAATCGTTTATCTTTTCTCTCTGTTTTCCTATGAACGTGAAGCCTCGTGCAATGAATTGTGTTTTACCCGAGCTTCTCCATTGTTTACCTGTCCCTATTTAGTAAGAAAAGAAATACTGAAATAAAATAAACATTTTATAGCTTTAAAATTCACTTCCCATATATTTATTATAATATAAATAATTTCGTTAATTTCGAGCGCATAAAATGTCTAAAACAAAACGACGCAAATTATTAAATTAAGCCAGAATACGTGATATGCTGGACATTAATAATTAATTTAACAATCGAGTTGTCTTCTACAAACTTTTTTGGGGAATAATATTACTGACGCTAAAATGCGGAAATTATGGATAGTAGATTCATGTTTGAAAAATTAACTATCTCTAACACTACAGTTGTGGTCTTTTCGTTTAAGAATAAGATTAATTGGTTCTTTAAGTTTAACTAAAATTTAGCCGACAGTACCGATAATTAAAAAAATATATTGTAAATTTCTCGTCATATGATAGGAATATTCTCTTCACACTTGAAATATAGTAAAATAATACACCCTTTTTATTTTATCAAAGAAAAGTATTTAAAAAAATACAAAAACGCGACAGTATCACCTGGGAGAAGAATCTGTAAAACTGACATAGTGTTCACCACAATTTTTCATCCACTAACTGAGCCAGAATTAACACATTTTTAGTTTCCAACAAAATATTGTCCAATTTATTTAATTACTAATATCTCTTATAAGTATTGGAATACAAAACTTCACATACATTCATAAAATCAATTGATCCGATATCGAGGGACTATCGGCCATACGTGGTATACAAGACACGTGTCTAAATACTTCTTGCTTCCCGCGGCTGTAGAGTGCGCGTCATATATCACAAGTCTTTTGATCATCGTATGCACTAATTAAATCAGTTATTTGGGAACAGGGGCCAGTATATCATGTAATACTAGAGCGTGGCCGGCAGAGGTCCCAGATAGCTAGCGGCATAGATCACACGCGTGTCTACGAACCAGTAAAACAGAACAGCGACAAGTACCTTGCGCTTTTAGAGATAATCAATTAACATTATTTGTCTTGATTAGAGCAAATCTAAACAATATGCTTTCTTTACAGATCTACTTTGTGGCTGCGCGCGAAGGATTACTTTCTGAAATGCATATTCTTAAAACGCACTTTTTACTAAAATAAAAAAGAGACTGTTAGAGTTCTGTATCGTCGTCATTTAAACCAGAGTTAGGATAGCAACACACTTAAATATTTGTGTATAATTCGCCTATTTGCTAAGCGCAGAATTATTAATATTCTAGTCTATATACTTTTTGCTATAGGCGGATGCAAAGGGGGAAGTGATTGGGTTACCCTATATTTAATAAGCATATCTTAGTGTTTTTTTAATGTATTCTAAATATTCTATGCAGGTCGCTGTATAATAAGCCAAGACGGACATGATGTTTTACTTTACAAAATGAAAATAGTATATTATTTTTGTTACTCAACCCCAAAACAACCGCTTTTGCGAAAGCATGAACTAAGAACCATCCCCGCAAAGTTATAGTGACGGAACGGTTTTAGTTAATTTTCGCATGATCATCATGCATAAACGCTTAATAAAACTTTAAGTTAAATATAATTTGATCGTACATCTACATTTTATTGCATGTCCAATTATAAATGTTTGCACTATAATCCGCCGAAATTGCTACATGGAATACATGGTTTCCATAGCTGTGATTTAAAGCTATTAAATCGTCATAATCGGACTACTAGTGTTCTGGAAAAATTGGAATCGGACTACGATAAGTATCTACACATGAGGCACTATACTAGACATGCACAACTTGTGCAAACATAATGCGAATCAGTATTATGTCCCCCGTTAATACTATTAGCCTGTAAATATTACGTGCTTGTCAAAAGACGCTATTAAAACGTTTCGAACGCCAATCGAATTAGGCAGCAGCATCGGCGTTGATATTAGGTCAGAGTACACTAAATATAAAAGCCTGGTGCGGATTGGGCAATTTTGTCTAGGGACGATTCGGGCTTAATTTATTTTCAAAGATTCATTGGCCAAAACTATAGAGAATAGAAATAATTTTGTGTTTTCAAAAATGTAAAATGACTTTAATTATATTCTTAAAAATAAAAATGATTATTTAAAACACTGTTTGAAAGGTGATTTGTGTCACTTTAAAGAAGTTGGTACTTTCCTTATTTTGGGTTAGAGATTTGTTTACATTCTGGGGGTGGTTACTTTCGGTTTCAAATGCTGAGAGAATGAGTTGGTGAAGGCACCAATTCTTGGTCATTTTTGCATTTCTCAAGAGTGCCACTGTGCAAATCTGGGGTAGTTTTGGAACAAGTCGTGTAAATAAAATCACAGGAGGACCAAATCTTATATTGTAAGTCTATGGGAAACTATTTAGTGGTCTCTGACGTAAAGCCTGGATGTAAACAATGCTTGATTAGTACTAGAAGGAGCACTAGTAAGGATTTTCTGCATATTTTATTGCTTAAAACTTGTAGATTAATAGAACATGTACATTAATTAAGAGAAAATGGCTCATGTATTATATAAAGATTTCATACAAATGCACATTGAGTAATATTAGTATCATGTAAGTAGGAATTTTGGTGCCAAACAAATAATAGTGGTCTACATCACATGTGGTTTTATAGTTTCCTATGTGTTCAAGGATTCTGCATGTAAAAATGTTTCCGGCATTCTTCGCGAATGTTTTGGAATGCATTTTGCACGAAAAGATTTTGTCGTAATTTTATTTTATTACTTTTTACGATAAATATTATGTCGCGAGAAGATGCCTTTCAAAATTTTTTCCCCAACAAGTCACATTGAATATCTGAGGCAACATTTTTGTAAATTTTGCAGCATTTTGGCCCAAAAACATCTTTCATAATAGTTTAAAACAAACAGACTGCTTCCAACATTATTTTGTTTAGTTTTGGTGGTCTCTGAGCTCTTTTAAAATGATGCAACTTGAAAGAATGCAGGGGTGTAGTGTTTTTATAATGCATTTGTCACCCCACTAGTGTTTAGATTTTTATCTCTTTCTTCAAATATAGTGAACTAAATCTAATTTAAGTTGTATTTCAGTTGTAATGTTTAAAAAGATTCAAGTTAGCAAGGTTATGAACCACAATGAATTGATAAACAAGAGATAACTGTCTTTCCATTATTGTGATTACCTCCCTTGAATATGCAAAATTGATTAAATTCTAACATTTGGTCCCTTTATTCACTGAAAGTAGTCATGGTAATGTGGATTTTGACTGGAATGAGCTTCTTGAAGTTTGTTATATCAATAAAATGCATATTTAGGGGGTATTTCAGCCTTATTATTATTTTTATATATTTTATTTTCTTCAATTTAGTCAAAATATGGTATATTGTTCATATAAATTGTTATATTTCTCTGTGAGTCATGAACTATATTTCAAGACATAGGTTTATATCACAGAATGAAACACTCTTGACATGATTTGTGTCAAATCATGAGCATAATCACTAAGAAATTCCAGAAAATAAGGCTAAAAGATGGCATGTTATGTCAAAAAGGTTCCAAAATTAAGTTCTCCTGTACCAGATCTAGCCTCTATCTGTCATGAAATGTGAAAAACAGGCTCATGTTGATCGTTCCTTTCAATGCATACTATGTTTTTCATGAAATATATGGTAAAATAACTTGATTTATTAAATTATATATCTTGTAAAACATTTTAATGTGTTAAAATTGGTGGAAATGTTGTATTTTAAGGGGGGTGGGGTAATTGAAACCCATAAATAAGTGTTTTAATAATGTAAAATTGGTGGAAAACTGCATTTTTCTTCAAAAGCAACAAAAAACACATCATGTAGTGAAAATATTTATTACTTTATATGCCAATTACATGTGGTGAAAGAACATTTCTGGTTAGGCATTTCTAAAACTGAAAATCATGCAATTTTTTAAAGAACAAGTGTGATAGGCATTATTTGTCTGGTCAATGTGCCCAAGTATTTAAACCAACATAAAAGTAAACATTGTAATTGTGTGCTGCTATGACTAAGTATGAATTAAAACTAAAAGAAAATGAAATTATTTAATTTGAAAATCCCCTTAAGGTCAGAGTACACTAAATATAAAAGCCTGGTGCGGATTGGGCAATTTTGTCTAGGGACGATTCGGGCTTAATTTATTTTCAAAGATTCATTGGCCAAAACTATAGAGAATAGAAATAATTTTGTGTTTTCAAAAATGTAAAATGACTTTAATTATATTCTTAAAAATAAAAATGATTATTTAAAACACTGTTTGAAAGGTGATTTGTGTCACTTTAAAGAAGTTGGTACTTTCCTTATTTTGGGTTAGAGACTTGTTTACATTCTGGGGGTGGTTACTTTCGGTTTCAAATGCTGAGAGAATGAGTTGGTGAAGGCACCAATTCTTGGTCATTTTTGCATTTCTCAAGAGTGCCACTGTGCAAATCTGGGGTAGTTTTGGAACAAGTCGTGTAAATAAAATCACAGGAGGACCAAATCTTATAATGTAAGTCTATGGGAAACTATTTAGTGGTCTCTGACCTATTAGTGTTTGCAAATATTATTTTGAAATGGAAAAAAAAATCTTATACTTGCAAAGCTACGGGCACAGGATAACGTTATTGTCACATTTACTATCATGTTATACTATACGCGACCGATTCCCCTTAGATTTTGCGTACCGTGAAATGTGCACCCTAATTTTAATGAATTAATTCAACCAATATTCTCGTGTAAATTGTATCATTAAATGATAAAACTATCTTTTTTTATATTCAGAATAACATATTTAGTAAATTTAGTTCACAATTTACAAAAGTAAGTATTCATTTGTCAGTTAATCTTAAAAATAATATCTATGTACGAATTGATACAGATTTGACAAAATCTCCGCATTTGTTAAAATTGCGATACTTAATCACCGGGTACCCGTTATTAAACGGATGTGCTTAAATAAGAAGAAATACTAATATTATGTAACAAGTCATAAAAGTCCCTTCAGTTGAATGAACATCAAATGTACTTTGCATAAATCTTGCAAGTTCTCGCACACATTTCGTAATATAAGAGACCGATTATTTTTTAATGTTAATTAATAGACATAAACCTATACTAACCAATGTGCCTTACTGTTGTTGAAATCAGAAAATTGGGCCCTCAAGCGTAATCTAAGAATAATATACTTGAGTGCGAATGATACAAATATTAGTGTTGTGTGTAAATGCATTTTTTGTCATCAACATTTATGCACCATATCTATGTTTGACTTACGCAGAAGAAATTTTATTAGGTTAATGAATTATTTTCTCGCTAATTTATGATCAGTGAAATTATTCGAGAAAAAAATGTCGCGGGAACACTAAAATAAAAATAAGAAAGTGGCATGGAAGCTGAAAACTCCTATATTTACATTGTTTATATATTATTCATAATGCAATTGCCCCTAATAAGGACTCGCGAACACAAATATATTAAGGTATGATATTTTTAGTATACAAATAAAATTCAGTTTTAAGAAATCGGGTATTAGTTGTTGTATATGTATGCCGAAAGAACAAAATACGATTGTAAATTAAAATACGAAGTTTTTATACATTAAAGAATAATCGTCCACGGTAAGAATAACATGGGTCGATCCGTATCTAAAACAATGCTGATTTTTCAAAGGATTCAAATGATATTTATACATATTGAGAATAGTAAATTCAATATCATTTCTCTGATGATTTGTTATTGAATAAATGCAACAGCGCTTTACCGTTTAAGTATGCTTAAAAGTGACTAAGGTAATAATCGGAGTGATAGATAATTTTAATAGATTTTTCTGCGGGCGGGTAAGCGAATGATGCCCCGCCCCTTTCTCGTTTCACGCGTATTTGGTTGGCTGCACGTTTTGGTGCGCGTTAATCGTGAATCGAGATTCGGGAATCAGTAAACGGTAAACGTTCGGGAAAGTTAATCGTGAACCATGAACTGCGCGGAAGCATCTCGCAGGCTTGACTGTATGCAAAATTAGTTTGTATTCTACGGAAGCGTTAAAGGACCTCGAGATGTGAGTAATTCTTTCGAGATTGTATACTTATTTTTGTCAAGTTGTTTAATTTCTATTAGAATTTCTTCCTGTTTTTCTCAATTCGTTTAAAAACATTTGTAACCTTTTCCACTTAATAATTCTTCAACTGAAACAAAATTATATACAAATTGAAGTAATAAGTTACGACAAACTAGATAATTTCTGTCTTCTCGACAAGTTTTTGCCGAGTAACTTCTCGAATATAAAATAAAATAAAATTTATATAAACGTTTAAAGCGAGATATATACGAAATGTTTACTTCGATATCGGTGATATAGACAAAAGGGGCATAACATGCATAAAGGAGGTTTTTATGAATAGAGTTTGAAGCTGCATGTTTGTTTCAACAAAGTTGATTTTTTTCAATAGTAATTAAACAAATTGACAAAAATAAGTATAAAATCTCGAAAGAATTACTCACATCTCGAGGCCCTTTAACGCTTCCGTAGTATTTGAATTACATGTAATAAAAAGTTAATATTATAACTTATATACACATCAACATGATCATACACCCAGTAATACCAATATAACTGATCACTTCACTAATATGAATATATTTTTGTACTTGTGATGACGATGAATTGCGGTTATTTCGTCTTTGAATGCGGTAAAGATGTGGCGTAAAAAATATACCACAAAGTTAAACAATAAATAAGTATATACTTTTCTGAATACACGTTTAGATAAAAACGGTGTACTATTTTTGTTTTATTCATTGATAAACACTCTTTTACTAAACGACACACTTAAAATGCAATTGTATTTCATTTTGAGAGACAGTTTATATCCGCCGAGTTCAGATAATCAAACAGACCCAGTCGACTATGATAAAATGATAGCACCATTCAAGTTGATAGAACTAAGTGTGACTTGTTTTTGTACAACAATATTATTAACAATCATCACTTAAAAAATCAGCAGGTAAATCCTGAGAGTAATTCAACAACACTAATGGCGTCTCCGGCTTATTGTTTGAAAGCACCTTATTAAATACGAGATGGCTCAAAAATCGAAATAAAATTCTTGATTGGAATTATGAGTACCGTGCTCAAGTTTGAGAACTGTGATATACGAAATGGCATAGGAGTCGGTATAATACGTTTTATGTTCAGATATTCATGGTATGGGAGAATAGTTCATTTTAACAGTACAAGTTCGTAAATCTAAACATAGCTTCTTCTGGCACAGGTAATACATTAGAAAAATAATAATAATGTCGACAAGACAACGAGATGTTTGGAGTCCGAAGGGAAACAATCAGAAATATCCTGGGATGTTTTTCACAAATGGGAAATAATCATTACGACTTTTGATTTGGAGTAGTTCACATGTTTAGTGGATTAATAACGTTAACATAAACTTTGCACTTAAGTGGTCCTCAAATGAAACAAACGTTCATTTAAAGAGAAGTCTAAAGTTATAAGTAATAAGGATTTTTCACATGTTAGTCTAGTAATCAAATGCAACATCCGGTTAAAGTGTCTTGTCGATTTATTTATTAACAACTATTTTCCTGTTTATTATAGAGATTTTAAGGACATACAATATATCACACTTAGACATTATTGTTTCAGCGAAACTACAACACGTCTCTTCAGGGAAGTTTGCTTAATATAAAATAAAAATAAAAACGATCCGCATTTGAAAAAAAAATTATTTATTGTGCCCAAAATTCCCTACTAATGTTATATATCAAATTAAACATTTAAACGTGTCTAAGAACTTCTTGATATGTATTACTCAATAAGATTTTTAATCAGTTTATTAATTTGCTTCGTGGGGATAATGTTATTTAATGTCAAATACATATATTGAGTTTTAATTAAAGCTCACAGGTTAAATTACAAGTTAAGGAAAGATAATGCTTGGAAAGTATAAATATCTTGCATAAGTGGGAGGTGAAAACGGAAAAATCAGTCACCCAGGGTGAATTGTTCTGGCGGTAACGAGTCTCTGCCGAGGTCCCGCCCAAACAGTCCACCCGAGGTGACAGATTGTTATATTTTTACCGAATGTCTCATTAAAGATACTTTTTCTTGCATACCTTTATTGTAAATAATATTTAGACTCATTCTACATGGGAGTGTAACGTCGACATTTCATGAAAACACTGGATGACCTGATCTGGTATGCAAGAATACTAATATCCACAGTATTGACAAGTATATTATCAATGACTATAAAGATAATATACGAGTGTACCATGACATGTTTTACCATGCGCCGTAAAATAATATAGTTTTATTTGACTATTTTATTCTACATTTCATAATTTATTTATTCTAGGTCACAGTCTTGAGGTTAAGACAATGGTCTAGCGAGGCATACTCAGATACTCGCTTTATAAAGTAAACATGAAGTGTTTTAAATGTATCACTGTTGATGCGCAAATAACCCAGTTAACAACAACTGTTGCAGTACCCAATATCTGTTGCAGCAAGCCATATGACACATTGTATTTAGCTGCATTTGCTGCAGTTATCATATGGCGTAATGTAGTAAGCTACGTTTGATGCTGCAAGCCATAATACACACTTTATTAAGTTAAAATTTGCTGCAGTAACTGTACGGTGTATTTAAGTAAGTTACATTTAATACAGCAGGCATTAAGAGACATCGTATTAAACTTGCATTTGCTGCGGTTACTTTATGGCGTACATGTATTTCAGTAAGCAACATTTGATGCCGTAATCCATATGTCGTATTTTAGTAAGATACATTTGATGCAGTAAGCTACGTGGCGTATTGTAGCAAGCTACATTTGATGAAGTAAGCCATTTGGCATATTTTAGTAAGTTACATTTGATGCAGTAAACCATAAGGCGTATTGTAATAAGTTACATTTGATGCAGTAAGCTATGTGGCGTATTTTAGCAAGCTTCATTTGATGAGGTAAGCCATTTGTAATATTTAAGTAATTTTTACATTTGACGCAGTATACCAAAATGCGTATTGTAGCAAGCTACATTTGATGCAGTTAACCATATGTCGTATTGTTGAAGCAACATTTGATGCAGTAAGCTTAATTAATAGCGTATTTTGTTAGTTACATTTGATGCAGTAAACCATAAGGCGTATTGTAGCAAGCTACATTTGATGCAGTAAGCCATATGGCGTATTTTTGTAAGATACATTTGATGCAGTAAGCCATATGTCGTATCGTTGAAGCAACATTTGATGCAGTAAGCTAAATAGCATATTCTAGTGAGTTACATATGATGCAGAAAACTATAAGGCGTATTGTAGCAAGCTATGTGCGATCCAGTAAGCAATATGGCGTATTGAAGCAAGTAACATTTGATGCAGTAAGCCATTTGGCATATTTTAGTAAGTTACATTTGATGCAGTGAGCTATTTGGCGTATTTTAGTAAGTTACATTTGATGCAGTAAGCCATGTGGCGTATTTAAGCAAGCTACATTTTATGCAGTAAGCCATGTGGCGTATTGTAGCATGCTACATTTTGATGTAGTTAGTCATTTGGTATATTTAAGTAAGTTACATTTGATGCAGTTAATCATAAGGCGTATTGCAGTAAGTTGCATTTGATGCAGTAAGCAAAATAGCGTATTTTATTAGGTTACATTTGATGCAGTTAGCTAAATAGCGTGTTTTAGTATGTTACATTTGATGCAGTAAGCTAAATAGCGTATTCTACTCTGTGACGTATTGTAGCAAGCTACATTTGATGCAGTAAGCCATGTGGCGTATTATAGCAAGCTACATTTGATGCAGTAAGCCATGTGGGGTATTATAGCAAGCTACATTTGATACAGTAAACCATATGGCGTATTGTAACAAGTTACATTTGAAGCAGTAAGCTATGTGGCGTATTGTAGCAAACTACATTTGACGAAGTTCGCTGCGATATATAGCGTATTTAGCAAGCTACATTTGATGAAGAAACCTATATAGCGTATTTTAGCAAGACATATGAAATGTTGTTACTCCAGGTACTCCAGTCAGCCATACTTGAATGTATCAGATCCCCAGCACATTAGAATTTGTTATTACACGATCAGTCAATGTCACAAATATTTTATAAGCCTGTCTTCCAATAACATATGCCTTCGATTTATCAATTGTAAGTGTGTTTAAACGTAAAATTCATTCGATTTTGCTGGGTCTTTCTATCGTTATATTATACATCGTGTTATCCGCTAAATTGTGTTACACATGATACGTCAGCCATCGTCTACTATGACGTAATTTTTGTAAGCAAGCTTTAAGTAGGGTATTCATTGTAAAAAATATTTAAATACAAATGCATTTTCCCGTTTAAGTTCACATCACAATTTACCACTATATAATTGTAATAAATGTATTCGCTATATGAAAGTTGATCATACATTTGTGTGTATTTAAGCTTCACATATTTAAACATTGTTAAAGGTGTTGTCCCCCAGCTGCGTACATCTTGCCCAGACGCTCTCTTACATTATTAGAATATCTGCAGCTTAAATATAACTGGTGCTGTTTTATCTGTCTTTTGATTAACAAACGGATACACAATTAGATATAATTTGAACAATTGTTTTGACCTCGAGTTTAAAGGTCGAGTAAATAACGGTGACCAAATAATAAAAATGTGTGCATTTTAATTTGTGTTTTATGTTGCTTAGTTTTTGTGTTCAGAATTAATATAAGTGTTTAGAATTTTAAGAGATTTTTATATAATTTTCCTTTCTTATCAATGACAGTGTAATGACAAAGGTAGAAGAACATTAATCATAAATCAGATTGCCTTCTAGAGGATTAAGCTAAATTGTGTTTTAGTTAGACTACGCCACCAAAGGTGCATGGTTGCGTCATCTTAATAAATCCAAATGTGTAAACACGCACATATTTGTGTATGCTGCCGAGAAAGATAACTTTTTTTTGCATTAAATTAATACAACTTAAAATTATTACTTTATTAATTAATTGAAAATAATCTTACCACATTTTCAAACTATGGTATAATCCACAAGTGAAAAACAACTTCACTACATCAATGCAATTTAATTTCCTGTGCGTAACAACTTCCTTTCAACGATAACAATCGGCCAACTCCGGATATCTTCGCTTAGCAACGACAAGCCTCTCTTCACAATGACCGATTTTTGTGTCGCCATGTAGAAATAAAGGCGATACAAAGGGACCCCTTTTTTGTCCGTCCGTCGGTGCGTACGTCACAAAAACTTAACGTTAGCCATAATTTTGCTATTTCTTAATATTAAATTTTCATGAAACTTTTAAATTATATTGCTTATGACAACACGGTCGAGATGATTACGAATTCTTAAGGTCAGTGTTAGATTTGATGAAGTTATGCCCCTTTTTGTACTTGAATTTTGACAAGAAATCTAACCGTTGGCTATAACTTTGTCTTTCTCAATATGTCTTCATCAAAACTGTCAAATTTTATTGCTTATGATAACAGGCAGATGATGCCAAATTCTTTAGATCAAAATCATATGTTGTGGAGTTATGCAATTTTCGTAGTTGCATTTTTAGTCCAACAAGAGGGCGAAACAATTGTTCAACTGAACACCCATCTAGTTATTAATATATTATTAAGGTTTGTTCCGTCCTAAAATCAAAATAACTCTGTGACTACGCCACCAAAGGTGCATGGTTGCGTCATCTTAATAAATCCAAATGTGTAAACACGCACATATTTGTGTATGCTGCCGAGAAAGGTAATGTTGTTTTTAACATGTTGTTAAGATTATATAAAGTTTGAAAAGGTGCAATACGCATATCAGGAATTGCCACATTCACAAACAATAGCCTCCCCACACAGTCAGGCAAGATCATAATGAAAGTTCAGTTTCATTAAAACATGTGTTCGTTATTACGAACCATTATATTGCCATTATTGCACAATTTCAAGTTGAAGACAATCCGATGACTAGTAACCATACTTAGTCCGGTGAATGTTTGCAAACTCAGATACCCTTTCTAAAGATTTTACACTAAATGTTTTTCCAATAAACATATAGTGTGAAGGTAGAGTTATAATATTTGCCAAGTTTTGAACATACATCTTTAAAAATGACCTATCTAAGGGTTCTCAAAAACCGAAATCGCCATTGCTCTTTTTGAGCACGCCATGGCGAATTGATTTCGCCATGAAATCTCTATGGCGAATAAGTCCTGATTATAAAATGGCGTTTAACCGCAATGGCAATTTTAAGTCTTTTTTTAAAAATCGTTAATATGCATTTGCATTAAATGTTATTATCATCATTAAGCTTCTCTATAATTTAAATCGCGGGTTAAGTCTTTAAAATATCGCAATGAAAAAAATCGCAATTTTCGCTAAAAAATTTGCCTTTTTTTCATTGCGATTTTTAGACATAAAAATAATGGCGAACAAGACATATCTATTGTCAGAAAATTCGAAACAAGAGTCATAATGATATTTTTTTCAACAAAATCGGATAAGTGTATGCTTTCAAGACGAGTGTACTGTTTCCATTTTAAAAGACACTGCAACAACATGTAAAGATGTTCTTAAAACAACGTGCTCCCGATGTACGAGGGTGTAAGTTTGAATTCGTTTGGATTTATGGCTATTTGGGTGTTTGAGAACCCAGAGCTAAGTTAGTATAAAAATGGTGTAAAACGTAGCACTTAACGCTCCCAGCTAGAGACACTATCATTTTTTATTAGAGTTCTTCCACCCACACCCCCAATATTCCATAAGTGTAACAACAAACATTTAGTGTAAGGATTCAGACGAAATACCATTTATTTGCAAATAAACAACATTTTGCTTCCTCGGCTAACAATTTATTATACATAATTGCATAAAATAATTTCTTAAATTGATTATAAAAACTAAAAATCCGAATCATTTCTACAGTTGTCTGTTCAAATCTGTGTTTCTCTTATGCATATGTGTCTTTTGTCTGCAATATTTCGAAAGATATTTTAAATTTCGTTTGATATTTTAGAATACTTAAATAGAATAATAAAAGTTAAATCTATTAGTTAAGTAAACTAATAAAAGTTATATCTATTACCTAAGTAAACTAATAAAAGTTATATCTATTAGTTAAGTAAACTAATAAAAGTTATATATTTTAGTTAAGTAAACTAATAAAAGTTATATCTATTAGTTAAGTAAACTAATAAAAGTT